>CABHPQ010171146.1:0-46873 GCA_902168405.1 Peromyscus aztecus
TTCTAACAGAGACTGTGTGGCCAGGAACCTCTATAATACTTCATGGCCCTTTATTAAACCTTTATCTGTTGTTTTTCCCAGATATGATATGGACACTGCACACATGAACTCACAGAGCATGTAACTGCATGTAGAACCCATACAAGACCAAGCCAACCAAAATTCCACCTTGGTTGAGAACATGTTCGGCTGTTGCAGTGAGTTTAAACTTGACTCTCAGCACCCACTTTGGGCAGCTCACAATTGGCTGTAACTCTATTTCCATATATATATTGCCCCAAGCATATTATATCAAAATATATTATATAATCTATAAAATTCAAAAGCAATATAAAAATGTATTCAACTACTATATGACCCAGTAGTTGTTTTCTTAATAATATTTTCTGAAGAACTGAAAAGTTATCTTTAGACCCAAATTTAGAGCAGCTTAATTAACTAATTAACTAATTAATTAATTAATAGCCTAAAGGCAGAAACAAATGTGTTTTAATGATAAGTTGTTCTATGTCATACCAGAAAATACTATTCAATACCAACTCTGAAGTAACTAATAAAACACAGGGCATTGATGAATTTAGTCATTCTCTTTAAATATAAAACCATGACAACTTTCAAAGTGTACCTCAAATCCCACCAATCTCAATTCCTTCAAGGGGAACTGAGCTTTGCCTCTGAACTCCTGTAGCATTTACTGTTCTTAATTATGAAACTTGTTAAATGCTACTAAGCATTATCATAATTTGTGCATATGTTTAATATATTTAAAGATTTGTTAGCTCTTAGACAGTCATTGTCAGAAGTTATTAATCCAGTTATCCCCATTAGACACTACTACACAAGAACTTACTTTTTGAGGTAATAGATACTTTAGAGTTCACAATGTTTTAGAACAGGAGTATAAGAAATTGTTTTAGAAAATACGATGCCTTTAGGCAAAAAACGTTTTTGCCTTTAGGCTATTAATTAATTAATTATGTTCCTCTAATTAAGCTGCCAAGCAGGAGAAGAAATTCAACAATACTACCTATCTTTAGCACCTATGAAACATAACAATGACTATCATGTGAAGACACACATGAAGGTAAAATAAGTGGCACTCACATGTAATGGGCAAACAACAAATGTCTAATTGGATTTGGTCATTAAACAGGATGTAAATCATGCATGGTCTTAGAAACTTAGCCAACATCTAGAGTTTAATCTGCTTAGTAAGTTTTTTCGCAAGAGAATCTACTACTGACACTTTGCTAGACCAGCGTAATTCCTCACTGCATTGTAATCATGAGCCTAATACCCACATATAAGAGTAACTACCATCCCTCTTTAATGAAACTTCTCTTTAAAGCAAGTGGAGACCATCACATAAAACCACAACTGGACACAGCACAGAGATCAACATTCATGGGGAGCCCAGCCCTAACAGATAAAACTGCATCACAACTATTGCATTTATAGGTCAAAAGCCATCACAGAAGAGGGAGTGGAAAGACTGTAAGAGTCAAAACACCAGGAGGTTTTCTGTAAAAGTCTCTTAGAATTGGTTGCATAAACAGGACTTGAACAATTTCAATATTAATGGACATATTAACATGGAAACGAAAAATTTTGCAGGGTCCCGACCTTTAATAAAGAGCTACAGGTACCTAATGATAGCTCAAGAAGAAGAATTATCCTCTCCAATAAGTATGATCCTCTTTATTGGTTATCCAGTGTAGAACAATAAGTCCTGAAATATATACTTATGAACCATAAAAATGAACTCTGCTGTATATACACACAAATATACAAAAATAATAAAGAAAAAGAGGTATAGTGGTATTTTATTTGTGCTGAATTGTGATTTTATTTGTATGTTAATAAATAAAGTTGCCTAGGGGTCAGGGCTATTAGCAAGCCATTGCAAGAGCTGGGCGGTGGTGGCACACCCCTTTGATCCCAGCACTCGGCAGGCAAAACTAGGTAGATCTCTGTGTGTTCAAGGATACAGCTGGCATTGGAGACACACGCTCCAATGTGTGTCCGGAGATCTGTACAGACAGGCAGTGACGAGGCAGTCATGTAGTTGGGTTTATGACCAATGAGAAGGCAGAACAGAACTCTATTTAAGGACGAACGCACAGGAAGTGTCCCCTTTTCGGAGAGGTCTCTTGGCGGAAGAAGCTGGCTGGCGGCAGGTGGTAAGGCTCTTAGCTCTGACCTCTTGGGCTTTTATCTTTACATTGTCTCTGTGTTTCTTATTTAATAAGACGGTTGGTTACATCTACAAAGAAGCTATCAAATTGAGGGTGGTTGCGAGGGGTTCAAGGGAAGGTAGCTGGCAGATTCTGAGGAAGAAAAGATAGGAAGGAAAATGATATAACTCTCTTTCAACTAAAAGCATACTAAAATATCTTTGGTTGTGAGACCTAGCCTTTAATGGCTGATCCATCTCAATTAAAAAACATGCAGTTGATGACATGTTACAACAATGAAAGAAAAGGAAGGGAAGAATGGAGGAGGGTGGGGAACTTGGGAAGAGTGGAAATCAAAGTATAGCATGATTTGAGCAATTTCAAAATTCTCATTGCTTTAGTGTTTCTAATACTTGTCAGAACCTTTTAAGGTGGCCTGAATACCTATCACATCAATTTATTTAATTGGTTATTTGAACTTTCTTATTTCTTAAAAGAAACTGTAACTTTTATTACAGGAAACACTGTTATAAATTTTAAAAACAAAGTATAACATACTGCTAATTAAAAAGCAGCTTATTCTTCAAAACAGGTCGTGTAACAAAGGGAGCAATATACCTTAAACCTATTTTCCTATTTATTTATTATTTATTTATTTATTAAACAGTAAGAAAAGCGGGAGGTGGCATTCTATACCATTTCAGGAAATGTCACTAACCTGCACTTTTTGCAAGGAAAAACCTGTATTCTGGCTTATTATCATGAGAGAAACATGCAAAAATGGACATCAGATATTTTGCAATAGACATTATCTTTCAGAATGGTCTTATGCTCATAAAAACTAAGAAGGAGCAGAGCCTTAGCATAACCCTCTACTGAGTGAACCTGTACATGCAAATCACAATAAAATTGTATTAGTATTGTACATTTGATGCAAATGAGAACATTTTAGAGACACATTGTTGCTAAGCAAGGCCAATAGTTCATATGGTAACACATTTTTCTATTGAATGGCCCTAAATTTTTAAATTAGTTATTAATACCATGTATACACCATCATGGTTATTCACATTCATCATGGTGCCATACAAACTCCCTGTGTTCTAGGACACTATTTCTCTGTCCTTCAGGAAAAGCAGCTTTTTAGTGTCTCTTAAAATTTTCATTTTTCAGAATAGCAAGAGAGTACCATCATATGGCTTGTGGCTGTAGATCAGAAAAATACTTTTCCCTCACCTATTGCAGAGATCATGGCTGAACTTGTCTGTTAAAAGAAAAAAGATAAACTGGCAAGAGAAAATGATCACAAGTATATTTAATCAAAGCTGCCTTTGAAACATCAACCTTAATAAAAACATGGACTCAGGAGACTAATGTGCTATAGCACTAAGTTTGATGAAGTAAATGGAGAGTTTTGGAGAAGCATGGTTGACAGAGGAGTGTGATGTCATAGTAACAAACTGTATGTGCAGTTCAGTAGGATGCTTTTCAGATTATTCATTGCATCTGCATATGATAGTCCTTCTTCCATCTTCAATCTGGATCAAGACACCTGCCATAGGAAGCCAATGGTGGGAGAGAGGAAACAGTGACCTTTGCAGCTCTTACAACTTGCTCTGGATGAAAGTAGCTCTGTTTCCACAACCAAGCTACCAGGAGAAAAGGGAGATAAAGAAAGAAGTGTAAATAAAGATCAGAGTCAACTTAATGCTGCCTAGGCCTTCCACATCTATTTCAGGTCAAAGTATGGAGCAGCCAAGGCACAGCGTGTAATAAAACACTCTGGGAGAAAAAAGTTAGTGAATTTTTCTTTGTTCTGACTTCTTTACTTACACTCATAAATGTATGTACATTATGCGCTTTTTAAGGTTTCGTAGTTCACGTCCATTGTGGTTAATGGTGTAATGGATAACTTTGTCCACTAATCCATTGGAGGTCATGGTTGGATTCAAATACTGTCAAATATAAATACAATGCTATATTTTTTATGTTCATCATTTTGTGTATATATAATTTTTACGTGTTTATTTGAGTAATTTATTACTTTTGTATGTGTACGTATATATGTGGGACCATTTAAAGGACTCATGACCAGCAGAGACTAATTCTCCTTTTCTCAGCAGTCATAAGGAGCCTGTAGTTCTTTGATTAAGGGTGGTAGCCCTGTTAAATTTCTCCCTTCCGTGTTAACATGAACATTTATTTATATTGCCATCACTCCAGTCTTGTTTATGTAACCATTTCTAGAAAAAAAAACTGTTTCATGGCAGATTTCCTGGTCATCTTGCTCTTACAATCTCCCTGCTCCCTCTTTTGTGATGTTCTCTAATACATGGATGCAGTAGATATGATGTACATGTGCCTGTAGGGCTCATGACCTGTTTATCTCTGAGTTGTATTCAGCTGTGCTTTTCTGTGATGCCATGGCTAACTCTCATTGCTAAACCAGCATAACTTCTTACCCCATTCTAGATCTGAATTTATAATTGCTGATAAGTGTAGCTACCACCTGTAATCAAACTTTTAATTTGAAAGCTATTCAACATATAGTTTTTCAAATCTGGTTTTGTATTCCTGTGGAACTCCAGTTTGACCTAGAATTCCTCATTTCTCTAATACTGCCATTCACAGTTGTACAATTTCACACTTCATATTTATGTCTATGATCTACACTAAAAATATGTGCTGCAACTTAACAGGTTTTGTCTTCAAAAATTCTTCTCCTTTTCTTCTTGAGTGTCCTACTCTTCTAACACTGTTTACTAAGAAGACTGTCTTTCCTCTTTGAGATGCTTTTGGTCATCCACCCATGATCCACTGGATCTAGTCACGAGGCTGTTACTGAGATGTATTCTTTTATTTTTCAGTTTTATTCATTTTATTTATATATGTCAAAATACATTTTTATTTCCAAAATAGTGGGTTTTGCAATTAGTTTCATGCAGAAACAAGGTCTGCTCTGCTGTGAATATCACTCTGTATAAATAAAATGCTGATTGGGGCTAGTAGCCAGGCAGGAATTATAGGTAGGACAAGCAGAGAAGAGAATTCTGGGAACAGGAAGGCTGAGTCAGGAGACGCTGCCAGCCACTGCCATGAGTACCATCAAGTAAGATAATGGAAAGCCATGAGCCATGTGTCAAGGTATAGATTTATAGAAATGAGTTAATTTAGGATGTACGAACTAGATATCTATAAGCCTGCCACAGACATACAGTTTATAAGTAATATAACTCTCTGTGTGTTTACTTGGGGATCGCCAGTGAGAGATTTGTCCTGACTGCTGACAGGCTGGGACACAGGAAAACTCCAGCTACACTGCTCAATACTACCAATAAAGTCAATATAGCACAGTAGCTGTTCAATTTTAGATACAAAGAATAAATAACTTAAATACAAAGCACTAAAATAATAGAAACATGTATGTGATCATTCTTCACAGGCATCCAAACTTCACAAATATAAACCACAGCATGCCTAACTGTTGTGCACCCAGAACACGTTGCAGTCACTCAAACTGATCAATTATCTGTGTATTTTACCTCCTCATTAGATCATGAAATATTCTGTATTCAGACCCACCATCCATACAGTTCAAATATAACCAAAAATAAAATCCTCACACCTATCCTTGTACCTTTAAAATCAAGAATCCTGAACTTGGCAGTAAGAGTATAATACATGAACTGTGAACCAATGGCTAAGGAACCCCAATGGAACTGGACCAGGACCTTTGGATAAGTTAGACAGTTGATTAGCTTGAACTGTTTGGGATGCCCCCAGGCAGTGAAGCTGGGACCTGTCCTTGGTGCATGGGCTGGCTTTTTGGAGTCTGGGGCCTATGTTGGGACACTTTCATCAGACTTGGTGTAGGGAGGAAGGGAATGAGATGTATTCTTACCTGGTAAAATGCTACATTTTCTACCAGTAAAGTGAGTCAATGCTTCAGCATGTTTTATTGCTCTTAAAAATTCTATTGGATATTTTGTAGAAATTAAAGAGATAATTTATCAATATTTCGAGAATAACTTGCTAAATTTTAATTTAAATTTTGTTGAATCTACAGTAATCAGTCATGTGAATATAACTGAATCTTTCAAATCAAAATCATGGGATAGTCCTCCATTGTTTTGGTATCTTTCTAATACTTTACAGTCAGTGTTTTTTCTCATATAAATTTTTTATATATTTCATCACCTTTATACTTTTTATATTTTTGATACTTATGTAAATGATATTATGTTATTAACTTCAAAATTCACTTTTTTATAGCAAAGCAATTGGATTTATATAAGAACTCTGTGTTAGTCAATTTTAACATTGTCACTTACTGCTTTTTTTGATCAGTATATTGTTATATAAACAAACATGCCCTATGTAAACAAAGATCATGTTTTTCTTTTGGTCTCATCATATATTCTTTTCTTTTCTTAGAATGCTGTCTTAGCTTGATTTTCTATATAGAATTCTTAGCCATGCTTTTCCTGATGCAAGAACAGATCCTTAGGTCATGTCTCCCTTCTGTTAGAGATTTTAATTCAAGACTGAATCAAGCTTTAATACATTCAGGGAATAATTCACTTAGTTCACTGCAGAAAGTACTACAGGGATTTATTTTAGTTCATCAATTATTTAATCACCCAATAAATACTGGTATTGGTAAACTGTCCTAGGGAAATTGACAAAATAATATTGTCAGAACAGCTTATGTAGATAAAGTTCTATATTTAAATGCTAAAAGAGCTATCTTTAAACATTTGGTTTAAGACTTAAACATTTGGACATATTTTGATGGAAAAGCTGATAAGTATATTTTCAGTTTGAGAGGAAAAACATGTTTGTGAAATAAATGACTAGGCATATTGTTTTTCGGTTGTATTTTAACAGATTACCAATCAGTGGCATAAAAACAAACAAAAATATATTATGTTTTAGGTTTTTCTCTAGGTAATAGAGTCTCACCAGTATAAATCCATAAAGATCATAAGACTGGATTTCTTTTTTTAAGGTTTATATTCTATTTAATGTTTGTGTTTATGAGTATGTGTGTATGTTTCCGTGTGTGTTTGTGTGTGTGTGTGTGTGTGTATGTGTGTGTGTGTGTGTGTGTGTGTATGCATGAATTTGTGTGTGATGGTGTGTATACTGATGACTACAGAGGATAGAAAAATGTAATTTCTTCTGAAGCTGAAATTACATGTGGTTGTGAGCCATATTACCTTGGTGCAAAGTTATATCCTATGCAAGGCAGGAAGTAGTCTTTTTCCTCCCATGGAAATGTACTTTATTATTATTATTATTATTATTATTATTTTGGTTTTCACTATATCCTGACCAGTTTCTCCTCCCTGCCTTCCTTCCAGCTTCCCTTCACCTGCCTCATCCCCCTCTCTTTCCCTTCAGAAAAGAGCAGGACTCCCAGGGATATCCACTAAATGCCTCAAAACAAGATAAAAAATTACTAGGCAAAAACTTCATATCAAGGCTGGCTGAGGCAACCCAGTAGTAATTGTTTATAATATACCTGTGGGATGAATTTATTCTTACACTTTGGAAATATAAGGTAGTTTGTAGATTTTTCAAAATCTACAAATTAGTTTTTTTTTAAACCTAGAATAATATTTCCCAAATTAAAAAATCTGAAATAGCTATTATTTTATGAATATTATCTCTGTACTGAGTGATTAGAATTGCTGTGGAGAAGGGGAAATGGTCAGAGTGTCTAGGACATGCAGGGCCTGCTGCATATCTTGAGTTCCCATTCTATTTCTATGACTTTTTCTATGAGCTTAGGATCTTATCATTGACCTTATTTTATAATACAAAGGGTCTTGGGGCTGAAGAGATGGATTGAAAGTCATGAGCATCTCTCATGCTTGCAGATTACCCAAGTCCCATTCCCAGAATCCACATAGCAGTTAACAACAAGGGTCTGATGTTGTCATCTGCCTTTCATGGGAACTAGGCATGCATGGAGTGCATATGTATAAATGCAAGTAAAACACTCATACACATAAAGTAAAATAAACATATCATCAACAAATGTCCTGTAGATTTCTATTGGTATAATCTGTGTTCTGTGCTATTACAGCAAATTTTCTTCCTCGTAATACCTTTTTATTTTTTCCAATAACTTTATACAAGGCTTAATATATAGTAGTAAGCACTCATACACTGCTTATTTGAATTGAATTAGAAAACATAGACCAAGGGCAATGTTTCCTTTTGCTTAGGTTTTAATTAGTTCCCCCAGAATCTATTAGCCCGCTTTATATCAGCATTTCTGTGTGTTTTTGTTTGCTTATTTTAAAATAGCAAATGGAAAAGCTGTAAGGGACTTGCTTCACTTTCATCTAGCCAGGATGCTCTCTGGTTAAGTAGTCAGCATCCTTACTGGTTAGCTGCATCTTCACTAGTTAGTGCTAGGGGTAATGCTTTGGAATACAAAGGAGTTGATTTGATTCCAGGCTTTATCTTGGTAGGTATTTTAACAAACTAAAGAATAGAATCAATAAAATCAAATGTATATGTATTAAAATTGCCCTTTACTTTTAAGGTGGAAAGTAAACTTGTTTTAATCAATTAAATCCAAGCATTTTTTTTCAAACAAGAATGGAAATATAAGAGGAAACATAGAACTGTATGGTAATTCTTTTCAATCAATTTCCACAAAAAATTCCTGTGCAGAAAAATTACATAAGCATGGCCAGAGAATTACAGGTCTAACAGTATGATATATATGTTTTATTTTTCATTCAACAAAAATAGAGGAAGTTTATCTCTCCAGTTCTGCTTGGACAGGTCCTCTCTTCCCCTAGTGGCACTGAATATGTTTTTGGTTCTTGGCTGTACTCACACTGCTGTTTTGACAACCTGCATGAGGACAGTGCCTCCACACACAGTGCCTTAAAGACCTTTGCTCTCTGTATTCATTCCTCTTTGACTTTCAAGATAAATTGTTCTCTCTGAATTGATTCAGAATTACTCAGCTTTACAGAAGTAAGTTTTGCTACAACTACATTTTCTTCTTTTTTTTTCCTCCTTTGAAAACAGATTATTCCATATAATACATTCTGATTATGGTTTTACCTTCCCTGTCTCCTCTAAGATCCCCCCAACTTCCCTCCCATCTAAATCCTCACCCTTCCTGGAAACAACATATAAAAGCTTCCATAATCAATTCAGACACATTGGTATTCTTGAGCTCCACTAATTTCTAATGATAAAATATGAATTTAATCTGCCACAGGCCATGCCTTGTTCATGTGGATTTAACCTAATATTTCTATGTTGTTTTCCCTGTTTCCTGCTTTTCAGTATGCAATTCCATATTTGAAGTCGCTCATCAAGATTACTTACTGTTTTTTTTTGGATTTAGTTTAAAATGTTCAGAGGCTTCTAAAACTTCAGAGTTGGCTTCTGTCATATACCACCATGACACTTCATTTTATTGTTTATGCCACACTATTCTCAATTAATAGAGACAATAATATTATATTTGAATTGTTATGGATTCTTTCTTATTCTTTGATGTATGAGAATACTACCAATGGTCTTTTTTAAAGAAAGTATTTTTTTAAGACACCTTTTTTCTTTTGTTTTACTTTCTCTGATTTTGAGGATTTATTTTCTTATAGTTTTTATTTTATTTTATGAATAAAACAATAAACATAAAGAAACCTCTAGCAGTTCAGGAAGTTGCATTCTAGACATTTAGAATCTGCATTACAACATGAAGTCCAATGATACAAGGACTGGGTTTACAAAGGGTTTGTAATCACATGTCAAAGAAATGAATTCTATTAAATTCCTTTTTCAATAAACTAGAACAGAAAGAACCAAATTATCAGTTTTCCAAATGGCATTGTTTTTCTACATCAGAAGATAGTCAAGGCTTCAAAGAAAACTGAAATTCTGTCTGTAAAATGTTAATCAAATCTTCTTTCTCCATGGGCTTTCAGATACATTTGGATAATAGGAAAATTTCCAATGAATTCTGTGTACTATACCAGTGATGAGACATATTCCCTTTGGGGAAATTGCAGCCTAAAAGTAAAATTCAGTCTCTATATTGAATGTAAGCAAAGAAGTAAATTATCCATCTGTACTGCTTTTCCTTCCCTTTTTTCCCCTAAAATAATCCATCACTCATAAAATATCACACAAAACTGGAAAAATGAAGGATTAAAAGCCAGGCAAGGAAAAGAAAAGGATCTATCTACACACCGTGAACATAAAGAAAAACAAAATTATGTAAGCTGAAGCACTTTATATCAAACTGTTCCAAGACGCCAAAAGTTGGCCGAAGAATTCCCCACCTTGCAGGACCTGGGACTCCTAGATGCATGAAGATTGATGACATCAGTTCACTGCCTTGGAGCAACCCATGTCCTCCCAAATGTGGTATGTCTCAATTAACACACACGTGTCCAAAGATTCAAAGCTCCCATTGTGATATAAAAGTGAGCATTCAAAGGTTGTCTCCCTGAGTCCGGTTACCACATTCAGGATAATTAATTCAAACTCCAATTTTGAGCTCTACTAATAGGCGTGTTGATTTTATAATTGCATTATTTATTTTTCTCAAAAACTCAGTTGCTTAACGTGTAGGCAACTAAGATGTTTCCATTTTACATTTTGTATGATACCAAAACTCAGTTTTTCTTCTTAAGATGTTCAGAATTGATATATAGAACTTAATACTTTAAAAGTAGCTAACCGGTAGGTGTAACTTGAACAGACATTTAAAAATTTGGGAATTCCTACTGTTGTTTATATAATATTGTTAAGTAAATTAAAAGAAGGTAATCATAATAGTTATCTCCCACTCTGCTCCTCTATGTGGGAAAATACAATATTATGAACCATTTACTAGAAAAGCAAATCCTAAATAGTTATTGCCTTCTCACTGCCAAGTGAATATGGCTATATCCTTAGGGCCAAGTTGGCATCTGACCCAATCAGACTAAAGTACAAGCAGGCCAGTGACAATCAGCATTACATCAAAAAACTGGCTTGTAGAAAAAAGAGAAGAGTTAGGAGCAGCAAATTCTCCCCTGGAATTCAGCTGGTAACATGCTCATAGGTTCATCCAACTGCTAGTAAGGACAGAATGGAATGAGATTCAAAGAACAAGAGAAAGAAAGAAATGGTGAATCTCAGTAATGAAACAGAAACATACACTAAATTAAAAATCAAGGAATCCTATAATTGCCTTGTCTCAGGCTTCCTTGGATCAGAACCCTCTACCAAGTCATAAACTATATTCAAAATTGAGACTCTGTTCTCAAGACATCTATAATTTCTAATATTATTTTACTTATGTGCTACATTATGATAAGCTAATTACTATACATAATGAACTGAGTCTCTAATTTATCCTTACTAAAGAAAAGACTACATGTTCATTGTGTGCTTACCCATGTGTGCATGCACACACACACACACACACACACACACACACACACACACGAAAATAGAAAATTGAGAGGGGAAAACATTTTTTGCATATGATACCAATTAAAGTATCAGAATAACATGGACACATGTCTATTGTTGAATTAGTAGGTATAATACTTCTTTTTTTAATTTTATTTTATATTTAATTTAATTTTACATATCAGCCATGGATTCCCTTGTTCTCCCCCCTCTCGCCCCCCACCTTCCCCCCAGCCCACCCCCCTTTCCCACTAAATCTACCAAGGTATAATTCTTCTTAATTTCTGCCTATGTTCTAATATTTATATCATGAATAGGGAGATATTGAACAAAGTTAATCATTTTTACATTAGCACAGCATATTGTTTAGAACATTCTATTCTTGTGAGGCTAATCAAAAAGTATTATTAGGAAGGAGCAGAAGAGTAGAGATAATTAGTCGAGGATTGTGTTTAATAGATATTCATTTCATTTATATCTGTTACGTGTGGATAATTTGTTGGATGCTGTGGATGGTAATATGGACAAGTTGGATATAAGAAGAGATGTATATTTAACAAGCAAAAGAGACTAAACTTTAATGAAAAGACAAGGAGTGACTAATTTTATTGGAAACTCATGCAATTTTGTTAATAGAGTCTGGTGTTGTACATGTAAAGTTTATAAAACTAAGTGGGAATTTCCAATAACTCACTGAAGTGCCAGAGCTTCAGATCTGTGAAAGGTGCCATTGCTTTGCACAGCTGTGCTGAAGTAAACATTAAATAAACTTTTGAGGCTGGAAATGAAGCATATTTTATGATTAGCTTACAGTTTGTTTCAAACTATAATGTCTAAGGGATACTGTGTCTTTCTCAGAAATATTTCTTACTTTTCCAACATGTATTTAATAATGTTCTGTCCTTTGATATTATGTGAGACAAATTATCTCTACTACCTTGATTTGACACAAGAATACTGGGTAAAAATTTCAGATAATATAATTATACCTACTCAAATGAATTAAGTCATTAATATTTAAATTTTAAAACTGATTTCAGCATCATTACATAATATTTACTAAGTAATACTGGTATTTACTGATGTATTTCAACACATTTGTATTTTGTCGACAAAATTATGGACATTTCTTATTGAATTATTAATATGCCAAACATTACATCTTGATATATATTATCTTCTTCATCTTTATGACAATCCATACACAAACTAGTGAGTTTTATTTATGATAAAAAATAAATCATGAAAGGCAGATAAGTTGATAATTCTGGAGATGGAATTCAAAGCCAAGGTTGACTTATATTACTTTAGAAATTTTATAATTTACTCGTGTCATGGCTTAGATGAATGATGATTTTAAACTGTTCAATATTATAGTATTTATGTGAGCAAATGTATAATTTCCTAATATACTTATAAAGCTCAGAAGGAAGTAATTTGGCAACATTAAAAAAATCCATGTCATTATTTTAACCCAATAAAATGAGGCTAAAGGTATTATAAGAAGCAACATTCCTGTAAAAAATCACAGTTATGCAGATACTCCATATTGCACTAACTGCTGATGCAAAGAACGAAACACAGAACACATGTTGTAGTTTGAAGATAATGTGTCCCCTATATGGCCATGCCCATATAATTGAATATTTTATTCTTATCCAGTAGCACTATTATGAAAGGTTGTTGAAACTTTAAGGGGTGGAGCCTCATTGCAGGAAGATGTTCACAGAGGATAGGCCCTAGGTTTGGATAGTGTAGCCCCACTTCCTACCCTTATTGTGCTTCTTGTCTGCATTCCTATGACCATTCACCTCGTATCACACAGCTGTGCCAAAGTGATAGATCATATCCCTTCAAGCCCTTAGGCAAATTCAATGCTTTTCTCCCTGAAGTAGCTTTGATTCATGTAATGGTAACAGGACAAGAAAAAAAAAAGTTAATTAATACAAAGTTTTGTGTTACTGTACTCCTACTAAGGAGCAGGGCTATTGCTGTGACATAGCTGAGTGGGTGATTGTTGAGCATTTGGATCCAGGTTGCAGAGGGAATGTGGAAGTCCTTCCAACTTTGAGCTGGACATTCTGGTCAAAGGTTAGAAGATCAGAATGCTGTGAAAAATGAGGGTACTGAAGGCCTTGCTAATGGGATTTTAGCCGTGAACAAGGACTCTGTTAATAACTAGACTAGAGAGAATTATGTATTAACATTATTCTGGCAAAGAATGTGGCAACTTTAACACTTGTCGTAAGGAATTTAGTGAAGCTGAATTGAACAGTAATGGGGTAATTTCTTTGGATAAGGGAGTTTCAAATCAAGATAGCATTCAGACTGTGTCATGGTTGCTGCTCGTTGCTCCCAAGCCTGTAGTGGGAGAGAGCAATAAATGAAGCATATGGATATTAAAATATCCTTTAATGGGGAAAGAAGCATGAAGGAGTTAAGTTGTACATAAGTTAGGTACAGAAGCAGCTATAATTGATTCCTTTAAATAGCAAACAAGTGTTCCCTACCAAGTAATAGGAAAGGTTCCTGAAGGAAGATTCTACTCATCCATGACTATAACTGTAAAACTGCAAACTCATTTGAAAAGAGAAATCCTGACCTAAGAATACAATTGAGGAGGTCTTCTGCTTGAAAAGAACTGTTTGGGAAAGTGCTCTCTCAGATTCATCCACCAAAGCACACAGAGGCCACTGAAGCTTTTTTTTTTTTTTTTCAGAAGAGGCAGACTACATCTTGTGTTGGAAGCATAACTGAGCAATATCATCTAGGTAGTAATGATTTTGCAGTCATTCAAGATGAGAAAGTACAAGATTATTGGGATCTTGGGCCAAGGATCTAGAGAATTGATGAGGAAAGTCTATGTATGGCCCTAAAAGGTAACAATTTGTAGCTGTGAAAGCAAAGTAACATAGACAAAGGATGTTGGAAATGATGAACCCATGGACCGTCTGCTGAGGAAAGCTGAGGGCATGGCGTAATAATGTACAAGACAGAATCCTTGTGTTCTGCAGATTGCAGATCTGTGAGTGTGTGGCTATCAAAGGTTTTGGAGCCTGGACAATTCTATTAACAGCTCCAAATGCTTGACATGAAACAGAATTCAGTATTTGACCTACGAGATTTCAGTCTTTGTTTAGTTCAATATTTTCATGTGATACCCCTTTTTCTCCTTTTAAAATGAGAATATTTACTTTTTGTCATTGTATGCAATCAGTATGTATTTTTTTCTTATTTTGGACATTACTGTGGTATGCAGTTAAAGACTTGTTTGAGTTCTGAAGAGAATTTCAACTTTTAACCAATATTAGAATCAGTAAAGACAATGAGGATTTTTGGTGTTGAAATGCTTATATTCTTTATTATGAGACATACATAGGTAACTAGGGAACCAGTAACAGATTGTGCTTTGAACGTAAATTATTCTTTCTGTGATCATTCACTTGAATACTTTGTCCCCAGATGGTGGAACTGTTTTGGAAAGTTGTGAAACTTTAAAGGAGTGAAGAAAAAAGTCATGTAGGAAAGGTCTTGAGGTTTTATAGAGCAGACCAACTTCCTGTTCTTACACTGCATCCTAGCTGCAGGGGCAATGGAAAGAGGCACTTCACACTCCTGCAAGCCTGCATTCCCCACCATGTTGGTGTGTAGCCCATAAACTGCAAGGCACTCTCTGAAGAGAATCATTGACAGGTATTTGATCACAGAAATAATAACACATCTAACATACTGTTACATTTCCAGGTCTCTTAATGATATCAGTTTACATAATTAATTGTCATGACATCTCTGCTGAAAGTCAACTAAACACAATAGCTATTTTTTTTATATAGAGCACATATTAAGTAATGTTGGTGCAATGTTTTTATCCAAAAGGAGATACTTAATTATCTTCTATTTTCCTTTATTATGTATTCCTTCATATTTTGTATGCAGTAGGTGGTCCATGCAACTTAGGTTTTAATTAGAAAATAAGTTTCTATGGAAAGAGTCTCTAGTTACAAATTGTGTTATATAACTCAGGAGGATAAAATACAGTTTAAAAATTAACAACCTACTATAGGATTCTAATTTTAACATATAACATCTTAATTTTTAAGTAAATAATTAGCATTCTGTAATAATTTAAGTAAATAATTAGCACTACATGATGGGATTTTCATTTCAAAACTATCACTAGAAAAGAGAATATTTTGGTATAACATGGTAAGAACATTCAGATGAAAGATCAGTACCCAAAGAGTGAAGATGACAGAGCATGCTTTCTGGTTCTCCTCTATTCCAAGAAGAATAACTGAAGGGGTAAAATCTTCAGCACAAGGTCTGTGAAGTTATTGGATTATACCACCCTCAACATTCTATTACCACATTTATTTTACATTTTCTCTGATTTTGAAAATGATGGACAGGAGAAAAGAATTTCCTGAAATATATATCAAATCATGTCAAGGAGATTAATTGGTCAATGTAATTTATATTGCCCAAACTGTTGCAATTCATGTCCCCAAAATGTGTAGTCCAATTATGAAGCTCATGGCAGGCTTCTAGGATAAGCTATTAAGCACCTCCACATTTCTTGCTCAATGTCCACTGTTTGTCAAGGTTCTGATTCTCATTTGTTTCATCATCCTTTTCCAGTTGTCTGCTTTTCTTGCTTTCTAGATTTAGAGTTAATCCTGGTGTGCTCAATCATCTTCTTGGATTCCAGGCATTAAAATGGTTATCTTACAACTGTCTAGCAAATGTGCTGTGTACTGTTTTTCATGGATGACTCTGCTGTCAGCACACAACCAACAAAATTGTTGCAGATGTGGATGAAAGTAGAGGATGCTTGTGGGAAAATGGCTTTCTTACTCTTCATAGTTTTTAAGGTAGATTTTTTTTTTATAGTTTCAAACAAGGTTGTCATCCTGAATTATATTCAAATAAAACCATAATCATTACATAATTTTTTATATTATTAAGAATCTTCATCTTATCATCTTAAAGAGAGTCTTTAGAGTCTAGCAGTTCTTAGACACAAATGTTATTTTTTTAAAGTAATCCCCTGTAAGCATCAATTTAGTACAAAACATAATTCCAAACCTTTGGCCAGAGAAGAACCAGAGACTTTTCCAGCAGTATTTAGGGGATGATATCTGTGCACACAAGTTAGAGATTTTCATATTATAGTCTTAAATAAAGGGGATTTTTGTTTTGATTGAGTGTTTTTTTTTTTTGACAATTACCAAGTGCATTAGCAAAGAGAGAGGATGTAGGCCTAAGGCTGTTGTCTTTTATAGATGAAGTAACTCTTGTCAGAATTACTGCAGAACTCAGTTGTTCATTTTCTAAATGGTATTAGCTATGTGGGGCAGATAGCATCTGGGATCTGACACTTGCCCAGATTGGAAGTTAGTAATGTAAATTTAAGTATTGACTTTGGTCTTTAAGTATGACTGCGGCTTCACTGTGTCACCTTTCTGTGGTAATATTGTGTTCCCCAAAATAAATATTGTGCACCCTAATAAACTTATCTGGGGTCAGAGAACATAACGGCCACTAGACTGACATAGAGGCCAGAAAATGGTGGCACTCACACCTTTAATCCTAGCATTCCAGAAGCGGAGAACAGAATGGTCATAATATTAAACATAGAGGTTAGGCAGTGGTAGCATACGCCTTTAATCCTAGCATTCCAGAGGCAGAGATCCACTTGGATATCTGTGAGTTCAAAGCCACACTGGAAACAGCCAGGCATGATGACTCATGCCTTAAATCTTGGGAAGTGATGGCAGGAAGCAGAAAAGTATTTAAGGCATGAGGATGAGGAACTAGAGCTAGTTAAGCTTTTAGACTTTTGAGCAGCAGTTCAGCTGAGATTCATTCTGAATGAGGACTCAGAGGCTTCCAGTGTTCACACCTGGCTCCAGGTTTGTTTTTATTAATAAGACCTTCTAACAATTTGTGCTGCACCTTTCCACACAAAACACATTTCTACGTGATGCTGGAAGTGTTGCTGAGGAAGCTCAGTAGGTCAAGTGTGGTGAACTCTAAACATATTTTCAGAGGCTAATGCTAGTAGTCAATTAATTGTTTGGTTGTTCCTTGTTAGACTAGTGATTTTCAAGACATTTCCATCTATGAGTTCTATAGGAAAGCTACAAAACTGGGTATATAAAAACAAAACAGGCTACATATTAAAATCTGATATTACAGCATTTTTATTAAAAATCAAAAAAGTAAATGAAATTGAATTTAGTAAATTATTCATATATAAATAGATATAAATTTGCTATCTCAAAAGATACTTAATCTAAGGACAATTTACAAGAAATGTGCAGTTAAGTAATGATACAGGGACAAGTAGATGAGATGATTAACTATAGAGAAAATTTCATTTTGCTTCACAGTTGTAGCATTTATACTCCATGGTTGCATTGACTTGAAAGAGAGAGAGAGAGAGAGAGAGAGAGAGAGAGAGAGAGAGAGAGAGAGAGAAGAAAGGAAAAGAAAGAAAGAAAGATGAGATGAGATATGTCTCTGATGAAGACAGAAAGACACACTGACCTATGGGCATAAATAATGAGTTCAATATGTCTATTAAACAGAATAATAGAAATAGTCTCTGTCCTTGAATCTATGACATGTCTGACCAAATAAATTTAGACCAATAAAAGTGCCCAGTATGAGTTTCATCTTGTGGATAAGGCTTTAAATCCAATCATAAAATGGTAGCTCCTGTAATGACATTTATTCAGGGATCAAACCAATGTGCATAAGTTGCCAGGCTGATCATTACCAAAACTCTCATTGATCACAGATGAATAAGACTGATGATTACTTTCTTCTCCAGTAACTTGCTCAGAATCTTCCAGCTAACCAGTAGGGATGAAGCTTCTAAGTAAGTATAAGCTTTATTTCTCCAAGTTCTATGACTCAAGTACGTGGTGTATTCAGAAGTATGATCTTACTTTCACGTTCTGGAAGGTATCCAAGAGATTTGGAGATAGCTTGTAATGATTTTTGCATCTATGAGAGCTTACTAGAGAAGAAATCTATTTCTAGCACCGTTTTGTTGTTGTTGTTGTTAGCCTGTGGTGCATAGTATAGGCATTATTACCTAATTATAAGATAATTCCACTGCAATGTTTTATGTATATATACATCATATGTATTTTATGAAGCCTTTATATTAATAGTTTACACTTGAAATTTTTGAAAGGTCTTTAGTTTTAATTACCCCTCCTGTATTTCCTCTTCTACCTATCTTTCCATCTTTCAACCAGCTTAACATTTTAGATTCTATTATTTCCCTTTTAACCTTCATAACACTACTTTCTATTTACCTTAATTCCAGAAATAACCCCTTAAACAACTCCTTAGTAATATTTGGACCTCCATGCCTATTCCAAAAAGTAAATGTCCATAACTGCATATCTGGGTATTCAAATTAAACATCTACAAATGAGAGAAAACATATGATCGTTCTCTTCTTCCTCAGTCTGGACTATCTTACTCAGAATGATTGTTTACAGATTTACATGAAAATTTCAAAATTGTTATTTTTTAACAGCTGATTAATATTCCAAATTATTTGGAGATTCAATTCAATTACTATCAACTTTCTAAGGTATTTCATCAGGTGAGTTGAAAAATAATCTTAAATATAATATGGAAACATAAAAGACCCAAGATAATCAGTGCAATTCTGAGCAAGAAAATATCTCCTAAAGGTATCATCATGTGTGATTTCAAATTGTTATACAAACATATAATATTAAAAAAGCATGAGATTGCATAAAAAGATACAGGATCAATGTAACAAAATTGAAGGATCAGATACAAACCAATACATCTATGGGTACCTTGATTTTTCACAAAGAAGCTAACAATGGACATTGGAGAAAAGAAAACATCTTTAACAAATAATTAAAATCAAATTGGATAATTACATGCAGAAGAATTAAGCTTGGTACATATCTTATCCTGTGCAAAACTCAACTCTAAAGTGAACAAGGACCTCAGCATAAGACCTGATATACTGAATTTAACAGAAAAAAAATAGAGAACACATTGGCATGTTCAAAAATTTCTGGATGTGATTACAGTATGATAGAAATTAAGAGCAACAATTAATGGGACATCTTAAAACTAAAATGTTTTTGCATAGCAAAATCAAATTCACCATTTTAGTGAAGAGGCAGCCTAATAAATCAGAAAGTATCTTTAGCAATTATATAATGACAGAGAATTCATACCTAGAATATAAAGAACTAAAAGAATGAAACATTAAAAAACAAATAATTTAATTAAAAAAAACAGGGCATGGAACTACAGGGAGTTCCCAAAGACTAAATATGAATGGTTAAAAAAATAACATAGAAGCTATTAGTATGTCAACTTTTAATTTATTTTTAATGTTTTAATTTGCAAAATTTAAATATAGTTGGTCAATTATATAATTCCCCTTTCCTCCCTCCAACCTTTCCCATATAATCTCATTTTTTTTTCAGATCTTGAGTTTTCTGTCTTTAATTGTTGCTAGATATATATGTATATATAATTCCAAATATATAACTGAATCCTGTTCAGGTTATGTTATTTATGTATATATGATTCCAGAAATAAACATTTGTTTCCACAGATACTTGCTCAGCCATATTTACTGCTGTTCTTTTCACAATATACAGGAAATGGAAACAACCTAAATGTCCTTCAAATGACAAATGAATAATGAAAATGTGGAATGTACACACTATGGAATACTATTCGGCTATAAAGAAATGAAGCCATGACCTTTGCAGGTAAATTGGTAGAACTAGAAAAAAACAAAAAAACCCCAAAAAAACAGATCGAGTATGGTAACGATGCTGACAGAAAAATGTTACATGCTCTTGTACATCTGAGGTTCACGGCAAACATTAAAGCCTGAAAGCAGAAATTGAAAACTACATTGAATTTGAAATTAGTAATTCATATGAAAAGAATATTAATCTTATTTTGACCTTTGTCAAGTAACATTGAGCATAAAAACATTGCAAGTCTCTTTATCATATAGATACTTTTAATTGACCATGTGACCTTAGTACAAGATTCACCATGAATAATACTAAGTCAAATAAGAGACAACTTTTCTCTCTTTTAAAAATGTTTTCAACATTGGTATTCTTTCTTCAGTCAGAACTAGTTTTCTCACATGTGACCTGATGACTTATTATCACCAGATTGGTTGTAGTACAGTGTATTTGGAATGGGGATGTATCAGAAAAGAGTCCAAATTTTTCAAAGTTCATGTGTTGGAATCATAACTTCCCTTGTGGCTTAACTGAACTTTAGCTTTTAGTGAGGTACTTTAAGTAAAACATCACCATGAAATTCTGATCTGATAGCACTAGAGTCAGAGTAGAGGATTTCTTCCTTTTTATGCACGAAAAAGATCAATGGCCCAGTAAAGATGGAGAATTCCTTCTGCAAGCCAAAAGGAGGGTCTTGTTAAGATTTACTTGTGAGAAAAAAATAATTTTTAAAAATCAAACTGTGGATATTATCAAAAAATGATGTTTATATGCAACTGTACATATATATGTTCATATGTACATATAAATATATGTGTGCACATATATATGCATATATGGTCATACAAACACTGTGTGTTTGTGTGTGTGTGTGTGTGTGTGTGTGAGAGAGAGAGAGAGAGAGAGAGAGAGAGAGAGCATCAACAACACCTAGATCTTAAGCTTTTGAGCTCATAAGACTTTATAAAATTCATTTATGTCATTTATGTTACTTGGTCTTAAGACCTTTGCTATAGCAGTCTAAACAGCTTATATAAGATGTTTAACTATAGTATCCCAAGAGTTTATAATTACTGTGACTACAAATATTGAATTATCAGAATAGATTTCCTATTGGTTACATGATGAGTGCCACGTCATGGGCGGTGGTGGTACACACCTTTAATCCCAGCACTTGGGAGGCAGAGGCAGGCGGCTCTCTTTGAGTTCAAGGCCAGCCTAGGCTACAGAGTGAGTTCCAGGAAAGGCTCCAAAGCTACGTAGAGAAACCCTGTCTCAAAAAACAAAACAAAACAAAACAAAAGTATCTTTCACACTTGGAAAACCATACCTGAACAAAGATGAAGGGCTTCTTATCAGAAAATGATTTTTGTGTGATATTTTATTATAAAAATCTATCAATAATCAGTTGTCTTAATTTAGCAATAGTTAAAAAAAGAAGTTTCAGGGTCCTACAAATAGAAAATATTACTGATTTTTCTCTAGTATTGAGAATAAATACCCTGTTAAGGAGTCAACAAAGCATTAAGAATGGACACAGAGAACAAACAGAGCAACAGATATGCTAAAGTTGTGTAAACAGAGAATAAATATAAATTTATCAATAATAAATAATATTTGAAGTAGTTATTTGCAGTAATTTGATATATGTTGTTATGTCAAATGTATCTTTGTTAAGTTACTTAACAAGTATATAATCATTCAATTAATATATTTAAATAAAAAGATATATATATATATATAATCTGAATTCAACCAAGGACCTAACAAATTACTTTTGTTTATAAAAACTAACATTTTAGTGTATTCCAATTAGTTTAGGAACAAAGCTGAAATATATGGCTGAACTTATTTCTATGCAGTGAATTCATATGTAATGTATAGCAGATAATAAAGATCCCAATGGTATTTATTAGTTATTAGAGAAAGAGCGCTAAATGTATCCTTGCATAGCCACAGCTTTTCACCCGTTGCTGCAGTTACTCTGAAAAACCACACCCAAAACATTTTACCCTCAAACCTTGTTATCTGATTCATATCCAACATAGTGGCTAAAGCCATTACACAATCATTAGATCGGGTAGCAACAGTTTCAGTCTAAGTAGTTTGTTTTGCGGAATTTTGAATGAGGCAACAAAACAAAGGCTTTCCCCAGAGGGTAGATGTAATTGCTTTTTAGCTATTTTGTTGTAAATCATGCTATTTAGGTTTCCAGTCCTCATGGAAAATTCATACAATTTCAATATTGTACTAATTATCATTCTACAAAGTAGTTTACAAAATGCATTGATGTTTAGGCAAAAGTGATGCTATTTCTTCAAGATTAAGGGGTTTAAAAACATGAGCTATCAAAATGGTTGGCTCAATCACTGTGGGCTTCACTGTCAGAAATCATCCTTAGGGAAAATGATGAAGTTCATTATCAGAGATGCCCTCCACCTCCACAGGCTCCTCTCCTCAGTCCTGTTATCTCAACCCCACAAGCAATCCCCTGGCAAAGACTCAGCTCCAATTTATAATTCTCTCTTCTATTTCTTGACATGTCCTCAGTTCATCTACAGAGTTAGTTGTTCAGTGGCATATCATTCCCATGTTGAAGAAACAACACTAAAAGATCCTTCTCCAAAAACATCAATACCTAACTTTTCACAATATATAACATCTACTTTAAGAGAAAATTAGAAACCCTGAATGTGAAATAGTAGTAGACATTGGAGATGATTTGGGTTGAGGTCATTCATTTATATACTTTCCATCGACTACATCACATGGGGATTTTTTTATGCTTCTCCAACAGTATAAAGCAATTGTGAGATATTACTGGTCTCAAGGGAACATGGGACAAAGCATATCAATGTGATATATTAGTACTAGATATGGCCTTACGTAGGACCTGAAATCAATTCAAAGGACTTCAAAAATCATTTGGTTTAAAAACTGCCATTCAGGAAACAATATACAACTTGGTCAACTTATTTGAACCCCTTGAGGTCCTGAAATACATGTCATATCCAAAATTTTCAGAGATTACATGGAACAATGCAGTCCTTCAACGTACATTCCATAACTATCATTATCTTATGAATGACAATAATCATAAGCAAGGGGTAGGAGAGGAAGCGCAGAAATGTGGAGAGTCCAAACAGTACATTTGATACTCTGTGGAGCGATTTATAATTGTTGCACTGTTACAAATATTAGCCTTGCTCCTTTCATGCCTATTATTTTATATTTGATTTATCATTAGTTTGAAAGTACCTCTTCTTTAATAAAAATATCTGCAGAGAATGATAACCAGCTAATTCTTAGGAGAAATAACCAAATGTATCCATTTAAGGCAGTTTTTATTTTCTTCTTAAAATAATGGTGCAGTACGATGGTGGAAGCAAAAGTGGCTATTGTACCCACAAAAGATGTGAAGGAGCACTAAAGAAGATTGGTAGGAAGGTTTAAGACCCAGAGCTGTAAATAAACACATCAAAACAGCATTTTCAGTACACAATAGAGCAGTTGCACATAGGAACTCAGAAATGTGGCAGATTGCCAAGACCTGTGAAAGATCAAGCCAGACAAAATTTCAGCATGGTTGGAGGAGGTGACCAGGAGGCTGAATCTCTAGGTGTGAAGCCATTAACAATTAATAGTTACTGGGAGAGTGACAATTGGTTTTCTTTTCAGGGATGAGCTCCCTGAGAGGCTACCATGCTCCAGAAGATAGCCCCAAGCCCATGCACATACTGGTAGCATTGAATGGAATTAGTGAGAAAAAAAATACACACATGAAGGTGGGAGGGAATAAAGGTGGATGGATGTAGAGGATGAATTTGAGTAGAGGGAATTGGTAGTAAACATACCCAAGATACATATACATGTACAGAATTCTCAAACAACCATAATATTATAAAAACTGATAGAGAGGAAAGTCTCTAACTTGGGCCACTTATAAAAATGGTCATTAAATACCCTGGGTTTAGAACAAGTGTGTTACCTTAACAATACAGCAGGTGTAATAGTCCACCATTTATCCATCCTTATTCTTCAGAAGTTTAAAAGCATAGTTCAGTTTTCTAAGGACCATCTTCAATTACTGACCAACATACAACCAAAAAATCAGCTACAAATATCTCATTATCTGGGGACACTGGTTTATACCTCCATTCTTGTGCACATTATCTATTTTATCTCTAGAGCAAAATGAAGTAGTAGAAAACTAATTCTAATTGTGCAGGTGAATACCTTAAGTTCAGTTTTCTCCATGTTTAGTCCTTGCCAAATGTCACATAGACAGTGCAGATGGAATATGGACATGTACTTCAGTGATGCCTTTGTGTGCCCAGAATTGATCCTGCAGTTAGTATTCTATTCTCAGAGACAAAGAGATAACAAAGCTTATGGAAATAAGAGAGACTGGATAAAGGAAGTGGGAGACATATAGGAGGACAATGTATGAGTTCACATAATAAGATATACCACTTACAAAAACACAAGTGTTTTAAAATAATGTTTAAGTTTATTAGGGAGATAGAGACAAGGACAAATGGAACAGAAGGTGAAACTATGACAAAACCCAAAAACTAAATAGCAAGAGCAAGGAATAGACCTGTAACTGTCTAATCCATTGTGCCCTTCAGAAATCCTAAGAATCTGGATGACTGTGGCACAGATATGTTCTGAGTGATAAAGGGACGGTGAGAGAAGACAGTTTTGTAGCTTTTTAACAACAGTTTAAGAGGAAATACACTCCTGGTTGATACTCTGAACCTACTGCTGGATTTCCCTATAAAATAGAAGGAAACTAAAAAGGAAGGTCATCTTAGAGAAAGAAATTGGGTCCAATTTAAAGTATATTATTTTGCCAAAGTTTACATTTTCAAATTTATGATGCCTGGATGTATTTTTCCCCAAGCCAGAAAATGCTTGGACTCTTTCTCTGAGGAAATACAACTAGCAAAATATCAACATTAACACTGAGATTATAGACAAAATGGGAGACTTTCCTAGCACCACTGTTGTGCATAAAGCTCCAAGTAGTTTTCAATGCTCATTTATAAATATGAAGAGCCAGCTGTCAGTCACTTGAGGAAACCTTCTCACAGGATGAAATCAATGAACAATTGCAACTCAGAAGAAATTTCAGAGATTTTGTTAAGAGAAAATATTAAAAGAAGAGGCAAAAAAGAAGTAAACAGCTTCTAAAAACTTAAGCCAGTCCCAATCACACCACCCAGGCATTATACTTCTGGGCATTATTCTGGATAAATAACTATATGTGTCCATATGTAGACTGGGGCATAAGTTGTGGCAGTAACATAGTGGAATGTACATGGAACCAAATACTGTAAAGCAACAAAAGAAAAAGATGATTGCTATTTTAGAAGAGCGTTACAGGCCACAGAGTTGCTAAGAGGGGTTCTTATTTATTGAGACTAATTGACTCTACTTTGTAGGGAAAGCAACACCTTAAAAACATTTATAAAAATAAAACATTTCATTTATTTAGATTTGTTTTTGTATTTATTTATTCTTATTTATCTTGACTAGCATCATTTATTTGTACCTAAAATTAAGTTGTTCTTATAAAGATGTAGATTTATCTCCATATATTTGATTTTCTGGTACTGATATAATTATATCATATTTTGAATTCAAAATTAGACTAACTCATTGTTTGTAGATCCTAAAACAGACAAGTTTTTACATATTAACTCTATTCTTCTACTATGCTATAGTTTCATTGTGTACCTTGAATTTCTTTTAAATTTATCTTTCTTTCTTTGGTGTGTGTGTGTGTGTGTGTGTGTGTGTGTGTGTGTGTGTGTGTGTGTGTGTTGAAATAGGATCTTACTCTGTAGCCTAGATTGACTTGCATCTTACTGTGTATCTCAAGCTAACATCACACCTGTAATCCTCCTGCCTCTACTTCCAATATGTTGAGATTATTAGCATGAGCTATCAAGCTAAGATTTTACTGAAATTTTCTGCATGTGTACATACAGAAATTTTGAATAAGTATATATATATGCATATTAGTATCTATATCTATATCTATCTGTCTATCTATATATGTGCATATATATATATATATATATATATATAGAGAGAGAGAGAGAGAGAGAGTCTGTGTGTATCTATCTATGTTAAAGAGTAATTTTATTTTAAGTTTCCCTTCCTTGTAATATCTTTATTATGGTATACTTACCATATAAAGTCAGTTAGTGAATATTTCTTCTGCTTTAACTAAAAACCTTGATGTAATTTCTTGCTTTGATGTTTGATAGCGTTCACCAATGTACAACTGGATTCTGTGTTTTCTGTTTTGTGAAGTTAATTATTGATGAAGTGTGCTTAATACATGTAAGCTCATTTTTGAAATCTTTCCACCTTTATTCCTTTGTCTCTAGGTTATTAAATGTAGACAGAAAATTATTCCCAATTGTTATCTTTGAATGCCCATAGGCTTAGTATTGATAGCTTCTCTTTCATTTCTGATGTCATTATTTGTTTTCTTTCTGTCTTTTTCAAGATTAGCCTGGCTTGTTGGTAATTAATTATTGGTCTATTCAAATAATGAAATTTTAATGTAATTTATATTCTTTGTTGCTTTCCTTTATAGATTCATTGATTTCTATTTTGTTGATTATTTCTTTTCTTTTAATTATACTGTGTTTAACTCCTCATTTGCTGATTTCCAGTGTGGAGACATAGGTGATTAATTTTAGAACTGCCTTGTTTTGCTTTATGTACATTCAATGTCATAAATTTCCTCATACATAATACTTTGTCTGAATCTAAAAATTCTGATGCTTTAAGCTCTATATTCTCTTAGTCTTAAAGATTTTAAATTTTTTTTGAAAATTCCCCTTTGACTTAAGTTAAATTTGTGATGTTTATCCTAAATATTTGGGGATTTCCAAGCTATCCTGCTGTTACTGATCTTTTGCTTAATTCAACTACAATATGTACTTTGGATTGTATCTGTTTGCTAAAGGATTTTTAGGAGTACTCAAGTCTCAGAAATCAGTCTGTCTTAGGAAATGATACATGTTGGGTTTAGCAAAATGCATACTCTACCATTGGGGGTGAAATACATTTTCAGTGTGAATTAGAAAAAAATTAGCTGATGTACTGCCCATTTGAACTAATGTCACGATCATGTGATGTCATTTCTATTAAAAACCACCACAAAGTCCATACTAGCATCTTCACTTTCCAATGTTATAACAAAATATATATAAGATAATCTACTTAGAGAGGAAACATTCACTTGTCTTATGGTTTCAGATGTTTAGCCCATGGGTATTTGAAGCACTGTTTTTGAAATTTGCTACCAGTTAGTAACAAGGTTCCTGTTAATACATCACTGTATAAGTGTAGGTTAAAAAAAATAGTGCTTATTTCATGGTGGACAGAAAGCAAGAGAGACAGAAGAAGATTTTTCAAACACTCTTTTATAGACCAAACACTAGCGATATGACTTCCTGGCACTAGTCTCTTCTTGTTTAAAGTTCTAGAATTCCAGATAATACCAGAGGCTTGTAACCCAGTCTTTACTTTGTCTGCCTTAGCAGACACTTTATATCCAGACTATAGCAGGTGTCACAAATGACTATAAGGAGGCTTAAAGTGTTTTTTTTTTTTTTGCACAGTTTTATTGTAGCCTTTGTAATGACATTACATAGTCATCTGTGATGATGCTGTATTATGGCTCAGAAGGTCCACAGTTCTTTCCTTAGACACAAATTTGGCTGAGATGTGGCTACATGATATCAGATAGTTGCAGACATGAGATAATGTCTAAGAAGGAATGTCATTTGATGCAAAGAAGACCATAAGGACATGAAGTGTAGAAAAAATCAGATAAAGGGGACATGAAAACTATTTCCTCAAGCATTGCTTTAGGGCTATCTTTAGTAGCCAAATGATATATAAAAAGGAGAAAAAATAAAGTTTGTTCATTCTCAAAGTAAACAGAGAATCTTGTGTCTCTGCCTACCGTTATTATCCTTCATAGATTCCAGTATTGCCAATGGCTATGCTGACCACAGCTGAAGGTACTCAACAATGTGGGACTTGAAGTGTGCTCAAGGCATGATACATTGTGGTTTCAGTAGTATGTAAACACTAGGAGCAAAGCAACTGATAAGTACCCAAGAACATGTAGAATTCAGGAAGTGTTCACAAACATTGTATTTATTTTCCTAAGCATATCTTGAAATTAAGGAGAGCTATATTAATGAGGATGATTTAGATAAATTTTAGATACCATTATTGAGCATGATTTATGATTTCCAGAATAGAGAATATTAGATCCTGAAAATTTCCAGAAAGTTTAAAGAACTCTAAAATGAAAACCTGAGAAATAGAAACTATTTCATGTAAAATCCTTTAATATTTGGAGTGCTGTTGCTGGCTTTGAAATTCCTTGGAGACAAATCCAAGTCACCCTCCAGGGACCAACAAACTGCTGGCAAATTAAAACTTCTTGTTCTTCCTCTGCGCCACTATATAATGTCTTTAGTGCAACTAAAAGTAAACCAAAATGAAAGAAAAGAAACATTATTTTTAAAATCTGGAGAATGACCAAAATAAGGCAGTTCTAAGAAAATGTTTCAAACAGACTTCACCAGGGTTCCTAGAGATTCTAAACTATCTCCCTTACCATAATGTAGTCAAGAAGATGTTAGGGGTATGAGAATTCAGGATCATTTGGCTTTTCCTGTAGGTAAGAAAACCCTAGGACAACATTTAACAATCCATTTGGTATTAAGTTAGTTAAGCAATTCAGAGATAGAGTGAGAGAAAAATGGAGTTAAGGCCCCTTCAATGTTACAATGATAGATTACCTAAAACGAGAGGTTCTGTCTCACTGGAGTCATTTTTGTAAGGACTGTCTCAGAACTGTTTGGCCATGGATGTGATGAACAGAAGATAGGAATAGACAAGATGATGTTGTGATTATGGCAGACCAACTCTGTGGCAAAAGATAATGAAAATATTCAGGATGTATATAGCTTTGCTGAATTTTATGGTCATTTTCATCTTTATTCTATGAGAGCTTGGCAAGAATTTAAAGAAAGACAGCTAGTTCTCAGAAAAAAATTAATGAATCTTGGGATGAATATTTAATTGTGTATAGGAGAATAGTTGAAAGGTGACACATATAGATACGGCAGACAAACTCATAAGGGTTATAGCATGTGATAAAGCTACTCCTGAAAGCCAGGCTGCTAGCTGACTTGAAAAAAAAAAGTTATTTATTGCAATGCATCAGCACCAATGAGAATATAGGTGCTACTCAATATCAAATGATAATGTTAGCATGAGCATTCAAAATTTGAAAAATAAAAACAAAACTTCTGCAGTTGTGTTTTTATTAAAGGTCTTTTGTTTGTCTGTTTGTTTTTGTTTTGTTGTTTTGTTTTGTTTTCCTTTGCTTTGCATTTTTGAGACAAGGTTTCTCTGTGTAGCTTTGGAGCCTGTCATGGAACTCAGTCTGTAGATCAGGCTGGCCTCGTACTCACAGAGATCCATAAGGTAATTTTTATATGGAATTTTGAGCTACGTTGAAACCTTACCTATCACTCAAAAGGAGAAGTAACTTCCTAGAGGTTCCCCCATATATCATAAATGTAAACACTGTGTTAATAGATTTCATTCTAAATATGATGAGAAAACTATTTCAATTAGTGTTTTGAGAAATGGAAAACAACACAACCCTCAGCCTAATCCTAAGAGGGCTTTACACACCCAGCTCAACAATATCCTAAAAGCTTCTGATAATGCTGAATCCTAAAGGCTCCCTTGGAGAAAGGTGTGGTGATATATTGTGTCCCCCAATATATTGTGCATCCTAATAAACTTATATGGGGTCAGAGAACAGAACAGCCACTAGATAGACGTAGAGGCCAGAAAATGGTGGCACACACATCTTTAATCCTAGCCTTCTGGAGGCAGAGATCCATCCGGATCTCTGACAGTTCAAAGCCACACTGGAAACAGCCAGGCATGGTGACACAAGCTTTTAATCCCAGGAAGTGATGGCAGGAAGCAGAAAGGTATATAAGGAGTGAAAACCAGGAACTAGAGCCTGGTTAAGCTTTTAGGCATTTAGCAGCAGTTCAGCTGAGATCCATTTGGATGAAGACTCAGAGGCTCCCAGTTTGAGGAAACATCATCAGCTGAGGTACTGGCAAGGTTACCTGTGGGTTGTTCTGTCTCTCTGATCTTTCAGCATTCACTCCAATACCTGGTCCTGGGTTTGTTTGTATTAATCAGACCTTCTAACAATTCTTGCTACAGAAGGGGGTAAGAAGGTCAAGCGTCAAGGACACAGACACTGGGAGTCAGTTGAAGGCAAACAGCAAACTCCTTTATTCAATAGTGAGGAAGGCCTTATATACTCTCCTCCCAGCACACAAGCTGTGTCCCAATATGGTGGCATTGCATGGTCATCCCTCTTTGACTGGGCACAATCAGGAACTCTGACAGAGCCTATGGCTAGGCTCTCAGGCACACTCCAGGTTGGCTCATAAGAAAGTATGCTATGTGCATTCCTTGGCAACTTGTTTGAGCCAATTTCCTCGACCCTATGGCCCTGTTCTACTACACTTCTGCAATTGTGTTTTTTTTTTTTTTAAGGTCATTTTTTAGGGAATGTTGAGCTACCATGAGACCTCATTTATCACTCAAAAGGAAAAATAACTTCCTAGAGTTTGCCCCATATTTCATAAAGGTAAACATTGTGTTAATAAATGTCATGCTAAATATGATGAAAAATATATTTCAATAAGTATTTTGAGGAGTGGAAAATAATGCAACCCTCAGCCCGATTCCAAGAGGGCTTTACCCACCTAGCTCAACAATATCCAATTTCCAGCAGGCATCTTTGCCAGGTGAGAGTGCAGGACTTGATTGACAGCCAACTCTGTGATCATATTGTTGGTGTGAACAATCCTTCCACACACTAATGACAGAAAATGAAAGCATGTAAAATATTGACAGTATATGATACTTAGTAATAATAAATAACTGATATATTGCCTTACACATTTATACTATACTTTGGCTGTTTGTTTTTAAGAGTATTTGTTGTCTACTTAAAACCAGGTTTATTATTAGACACTATGGCCCTAGCAGCTTCATGCAGATCATGTGTCCTATAGCTATTAATTGCATCAAAAGGTTCTATCATATGATGGACCACATCATTAAAGTTTTCTTGACATACATGTAAGATGAATTGCTAAACAGTCTTATTAATAAAAAACAAACCTAGAGCCAGGTATTGGGGTAAATGCTGAAAGATCAGAGAAGCAGAACAAGTCACAGCTAACCTCACCTCGCCAACTTTTCAACTGATCCTGTTTCCTCAGATTGGAAGCCTCTGAGTCCTCACCTGAATGGATCTCAGCTGAACTGCTGCTAAAAACCTAAAAGCTTAAAAAGCCTCTAGTTCCTGGTCCTCACCCCTCATATACCTTTCTGCTTCCTGCCATCACTTTCTGGGATTAAATGCATGTGTCTTTCCCAAGCAAGACATGAGATCTCAAGTGCTGGGATTAAAGGTGTGTGCCACCACGCCTGACGATTTTCAGTGTGACATTGAATTCACAGAGATCTGGATGAATCTCTGCCTCTGGAATGCTAGAATTAAAGGCATGTGCTACCACTGCCTATCCTCTATGTTTAATATAGTGGCTGTTCTGTTCTCTGACTCCCAGATAAGTTTATTGGAGTACATAATATATCAACCACACATATAATCAAGCTTCACCTCATGACAGGTTTGTTTAATGACTGACCCATTCCTTGGATGTCTCCTTGACAATAAGGAACATGTAAACTATGTTCTGAACAGAGTCATTACTGACTCAACATAGGTATGCTTCCAACTCCATTGCTTGATTTTTCTGTTTCTTCTTACAATTTTATTAGTATTTGCCTTGTGTTTTATATATGCATAGATATATGATTAATGTCCAGTTAAAATATTGACCTTTCTATCATGGTATAATTTCTATGGATTATCACCAAAAATGTTAGGAAGAATTTAGAAAATCTTAATTTATTCAGTGTGAAAAAAAATCCCAGAATTAAAGCTCCTCCATGATGTTCCCTGGTGTCTTAGGTAATCTTTCTTGTTGGATCCACAGCACTATGAAGGCACTGCAACATTGTCTTATATCAGAATTTTTATTCTTTGTTAGATAATTGTATTCAATCAGAGAAAATGGAACTTAAGAGCATAGATACCTTTTGAATGGATAAATGAATTCCCAAACAAGCATAATAGAGATACACACTAAAAGGATAATTGTAGATAATTATACTCTTCATATGACAGAGCTAACGATAAGACAATTAAACAAAACACTGAAAGGAGATATAAATCCCCTTAAAATATTGCTCTATCTAGTTGTAGTTAGAGAAATATTAACAAAATGTTTATTGAAATTGAATCTGCAATTATTGAAGAATATCCTTTTCTCCAATAAAGGGTTTGTATGATATCATCAAAGGAATATGAAAATTGGGAGCAATAATAACACAATTCAATACTACATTTATTTCAAGAGAAATGAAGTAAAAGTGGTGAATGTTCACAATATTGAGATTTTTTGTTTGTTTGCTTGTTTTTATTAATTTTTTTTCATTTATTTTACCTACCAACCACAGTTTCCCATCCCTCCTCTTTTCCTATTCCTTCCTTTCCCCTCTCTACCTCCTATCTACCTCCCTCTCCATCCAATCCTCCTCTGTCTTGATTCAGAAAGGGGCAGGCCTCCCATGGGTGTCAACAGAGCATGGCACATCAAGTTGAGGCAGAACCCAACTCCTCCCTGCATCAAGGCTGGTCAAGGCAACCCAGCATGGAGAATTGGTTCCCAAAAGCCAGCTCAAGTGTGAGGGTCAGGTCTTGATTCCACTGCTAGGATCACCACAAACAGACCAAACTACACAACTGTCACACACATGCACAGGGCCTAGGTGAGTCCCATGCAGGCTTCCTAGCTTTTGGTACAGATTTACTGATCTCCCATGAGTTCAGATCCGCGGTCTCTGTGAGTTCCCCCATCATTATCTAGACCCCCCTGATTCATAACATCCCTCCTCCTTCTATTTAACTGGATTCCCAGAGCTCGGTGAAGTGTTTGGCTGTGCATTTCTGCATCTGTTTCTATTAGTTACTGGTTGAAGGCTCTCTGATGACAATTAGGGTAGTCACCGATCTGATTGCAGTAGATGTTCAGTTCAGGCACCCTCTCCATTACTGGTAGGAGTCTTAGCTGGAATCATCCTTGTAGATTCCTGGGAGTTTTCCTGGCACCAGGTTTCTCCCTAACCCCAAAATGCCCCCTCATCAAGACATCGCTTTCATTAGTCCAAGCTAATCCCTCATGTTCCCATACTTCCATAAGCTCCTTAGTCTCCCCCACCTCAAGTTTACCCAGGATATCTCTTCTACTTCCCCTTCCGTGGGAAATCCATGAATCTCTCTTTAGGCCCTACTTACCTAGCCTTTCTGTGACTGTGGATTGTAGCCTGGTTATCTTTTACTTTATACCTAATATCCTCTTATGAGTGATTTCATACCATATTTGTCTTTCTGGGTCTGGGTTACCTCACTCAGGGTGATTTTTTTCTAGTTTTGTTACTCAAATAATGCCAATGCAACATGATAAGTGAAGTAATAGAATTACAAATTCACCATTGCCTCCAGATGAGAGTGATTAGGGATACTTCCCCATGGACATTGTGCCAGGCCCCACAATAGAGAAATAAATGAGTTGCATCTTAAATGTCAAGTTGAGGAAGGACATTCAAAGAATAGAAGAAATAGGAAAGCCAGTAAGTATCATTCATGAATAGAGACATAAATGAACTTATTGACTATGTGAATTCATAAGTTATATGAAGTTAATTTTATCCTTGATTAATTTGTTGGTGAAAATTGGAGATGAGCAATACACGTATTTCTGCAGGTTATGTACATACACACATATATTATCAAGTCAACGATAGTAATCTCATTTGAATAACTATTTTCTGTTTGAAAACACCATCTTGACAAGCTGGAAAGATGGCTCAGTGGGCTACAACACTTACTGTTCTTGCTGAGGACCTGAGTTTGGTTCCTAATACTCACATGTTGGCTCACAACCACTGTAACTATAGTTCTATGGAAACAAATGCCTTCTTCTGGTCTCTCTGGTCACCTGAATGCATGTGCTGCACAAATCCTCATACAGAGACATACAGATACATATAAATGGAAATTTAATAAGTCTTAAAGAATAAAAGTCGCATAAATAATATTGAGAAGTTTGTTTATTTTGATTAAAATAATCTCACTGTTGATATATTTTAGTACAAAATTTTGACTGTAAAACTTAGACTACTAGAAATAGTGTAGAGGGTACCTGAACTGGACTGGCTTAACCCAGTGGTCAGATTGGTTAATACTCTGTTATCACAGAGCTTTTCTCCAATGACTGATGGAAGCAGATGCAGAGATCCACAGCCAAACACCAGGGAGAGCTCCACGAGTCCAGTCAAAGAGAGAGAGAGGAGGAATTCTATGAGCAAGTGCATCGGGATCATGATGGGGAAACCTGCAGAGATGACCAAACCAAACTAGTGGGAACTCATGAAAGTTGGGTCCATGGCTGTGGAGCCTGCATGGGAATGGACTAGGCCCTCTGCATGGTGAGACAATTGTGTAGCTTGATCTGCTTGGGAGGTCCCCTGGTGGTAGAATCTGAATCCATCCCTGGTGCATGAGGGGATTTTTGGGGCCCACTACCTAATGATGGGACACCTCATGAAGTCTAGAGGCAGGGGGAAGGGCTTTGATTTGCCTCTACTGGTTGTACCTCCCCATGGGATGTCTTGCCTTCTTGTGGTGGGGGGAGTAGGGGGTGGTTTAGGAGGGGGATGCTGGGGGGCGGGAGAAGGGAAGAGGGGGGATGTTTGATTAGCATGTAAAATGAATAAAAATTTTCTTAATAAAAATAGGCTAAAAAATGGAAAATATTTTCTTATCTTTAAGAATGCCTATAATACTTTTGTCTACTACAAGTTTATTGGCATTATTTTTTGTTCTACTTTATTATAGTTATCAAACTCACATTTAAATATTTTAGGCCTTGCTGGAGGTATAGACTAAACAAATCCCCCCTACTCAAATTTGGCAGCTGAATAGATTATGCATAGATAGCAAGGCTCTGTCTGACCCACTTATACTTTAGTCTCCTAATTATGCAGCTACCAAGTCAAGCCTGGGTAAGGGAGGCTATACTTTGCAAATCCTTTCCTTATTCTATTTGTTCATCTTTAATGTGATAAGTGTTAATGGCTAATGTAGAAAAAGTATCAGAGCCCAGTGGGTTCATCAAGCAAAGGAAACTATTACAAAAATAGTTGCAAATATGTAAGAGAGGAGGGAGGTCTACTTGAAGCCTTGATTCTACAGGATGCATTCTACCTCTTAACACTGAAAAACTTGAACATGATCAAATTCATGTAATTATAATTTCCTAGAGGTCTTACTTAGGAATTCAGTCCCATCCCAGCAAGCCTTTCACTTGACATCTTTCAGAAAAGTACAAAATTTAATAGCAATATTAGTTTAGAAACTATTTTGTAAACATAGTCAACTAAACGTCCACAATTTCCTGTTAGTTCATGTCCTCTGAACCTGAAAGTGTGTGTGTGTGCGTGTGTGTGTGTGTGTGTGTGTGTGTGTGTGTGTGTGTGAACTGTATGACTGATGAAGGAAAAAATAAAAAGAAATAAGAAATGACCCTGTCTTGAATAACAGTAGCCTGTAGCTCTAATCAATTCTAAAGAATTATTACATCACTTCTTCTGGCAAGACTCTATTGGTGGTATTTAGTTTTCATTAAACTCTGCTTCTTGACAGAATTGCTTACTAGAAGTAAATAAACACAAAAATAAAGAAAAGAAAGAAAGAAAACAGCAACAACAAAAACAAAACAACCATGAGTCATCCCAGGTAGTACAAACTTTTATGCCAGATTCAGAAACATACTTTCAAATATTTTTTCTAGTACAGCATATTTGCTATCTAAAAATGATTTTGAAAACCTATAGAATACATGAATTTGGGGATTATGCTGAATATCCTTAAGTTGGGCTACCTACACACTAATTTGGTTTTACTGTATTTGAGGTGAGATACCATTTTAAAATATTTGAATGTAAAAATAAGAAGCAAAATAGTCAGCATTACAATATTTGTGACTAAAGATGGCATTACCTGGTTGACCTTGATTATGAATATTTTCTCAGTGGCCCAACATCTGTATTGTTAGATTCAGAGACAGACAGATGGTGTGGTGAGATAAAACTACTAATGTAAAATACATGAAATAGAGTTCAGAAGTTGTAAGGATTCATCTGAGCCAGATCATGAGGCTAAGGTGATAATGTCTGTAGCACACTGTGTCAGGGATAAGTGTCTCTAGATTATCAAGTATTTCTGTACACTATGTCTGACTAAGTTGCCTTCTGTTTCAGTTAGGGACATTCACATGTTTCCAAAGCCCAGTGTCTCTGGGAGGCTACTCATGATCTCTGAAGGACATAAATAAAACAATGACAAAAAGAGGGAGCCAAGGGGAAGGGAGAAAGTGAAAATTAAAGGAAGAAAAGAAAATACTAAAATAAACAATAAATATAGTGACTAGTCTATTTCAATATATCCCTGCCATTTTTATATAGATACAGTTCTTGCAAAAGTGTATGGGATATACTTTCTGATTTTGATGGATTATTGAATTTCCAAAATTTTATTGGCAATACTCGAGTACTATGCTAAAGAAACAAGACTCCAGTTAAGATTCATGTTATGTGTATGTGTTTACATATGATATTTATTGCTGATATACATACATATATGTGTGTGTATCTATCTTTATCTATGTATATTTATATAGATATACACTGATACAGATATAGATACATAGATACATAGATATGTATACATATATTATACAGATTTTCTCTATCACAAGAATGTAAATTTATCTCAAAATAAAACATGGATCTATTCTCTGTTTGCTTAAGATATGAATGTAGCTTGTAAATAATCTTCTAGATAGAGCAAAATAATGAGCTGAAATGGCCTCAGCAACTCAGGCGATTATTATCCACGGAATAAGGATGCCCTACTATTTTTCTTGGTTTGGACTGAAATCCTTTTGTTCTCACACAGACTAAGAAGAGAAAAACATGACAACCCGTTGGCACTGGGGAATCCTTTGTTCCATGATGGATGTGTTCCTTCTAGGAAGAAGAGGATGCTATTGGGCCTCATTCATTAAGTTGATATAATGGTGGCATGAACTACCATCCACAGAGATTTTCAATTGAATGTTATCTCACCAATCACTTTCTCACAGCCTAATGGAGTGTTGCTGACATCAGAGACTGATAAATGGGCCAGTGCCAATTAAACAGAGACTCTTTCCCTGTCACTCACTCAGTTACAATATTCTCCTTTACTAGATTAGGTTCCATAAAAGTGACATGAGTGATGAAAGTTTATTTGTAAAAATTTTCACTTTAATTTTGGAAGCTAAGTGGGCTTCTAGGTTTCTACACTGGTTCCAATGTCAGGAAGGTCATTTACTGCTGTTATTAGAAAGTCAATTCCAAGTCGATTATTATAATTTATTATAAAAGAACTCAAAAGTAGAGGTAAAATAAATGAATTGTAAAGATAATAAAATCTGTGTACTTTTAATATATGTAGTGATAATTTCCTAGTACTATCCAGACCTGCTTTTTATTACACATAACAAGGCAATGTAAGCTCTCATTATCCACCATCTTCTCCCAACTCATCTCAAATTATTGGGCTTTGATGAACTGCTCCTTTCCTCAGAAAAACATTTCCTACTTTAGGGAGCAGTTTTCAAGCATGATAAAAAATCTCTGAGCATATGTAAGACTCTGCTTTCTGTAGATTTATTATCAAGATACTGAATAGGAGATCTGGGTAGTCTATATTGTCTACATAACAGATTAAACCTCTGTCAACTACCAATAAGAACAAGCAATATCCTACTTAATTTTAAGAATAACCAATTTCAACTCACTACCTTGATAGGTAGCATATCACATTGGTTAGGAGTTTGAGGTGCTCAGACATTTTTGAGAATTTTACATACTTAAGTAAAGCATTTTCATCAAAACCATTCCCTATCCCTCTTCCCCCACACTTTCTTCTCATCCCACCTCCACTGCTGTTTATTATCAGCTTCACTTGTTATTCTTTAAAACCCACTGACTCCACTTAATGTCAATCTACTTATAAGGTATAGGACCATCTACTGGAATATTGTAGCCTCTTTTAAATGCATCCAGGGAATTGGACTGCTTTCATAGTATGCAAGACTTCAGTATGTAGTCACAACTGCTGAGTTTATTTGCACCAGGGCACTTTCATGTCCAGCAAATACTGCCATTGCAGACTTCCATTCCCTCTGGCTCTTACAATACTCCTGCTGCCTCTTCCATTATGTTCCCTGAGCCTTAGAGATAGTTGTCCTATTTATACCTGAGCACTCCATAGTGTTTTAGTCTCTGAACACTGACCAATTGTGTGTCTGTATATTAATTGCACTCTACTATAAATAGAAGCTTCTCTGGCGAGGGTTGAGAGATGCAAAGCAATGAGTATAAAACTGAAAATTTAGGAGGCAGGAGGCATTTCTTACTATGTGCATTCAGCAGAATAATAGTATTAGGGTCTTATCTGGGGCCTATAACCTACCCAGCCATGGATTTTCAATGCAGTTAAAGTGCTAGCCATAAATTCATTTTTCCATTTTATTTATAGGTTTTTTTTTTTTTGTGTGTGTGTGTGTGTGTGTGTGTGTGTGTGTGTGTGTGTGTGTGTGTGCAGGTGACCTCAAAGACCATAAATGGGATCAGAGCTCCTGGAACTAGAGTTAAAATCCATTTTCAGTTTCCCAGTCTATGTACTGGGAACTGAACTTGTTATAGTATAAGAATAGTCAATGCCCTTTCCTGTTGAGTCTAGCAATGTTAATACAATCTCCACTGTTCATTAGCAGTATACATTCAGAAAACTACCTTACGTGTTTTGTGATTCTATGATCTAATAATTTCCTATATATTCCAATATAAACTTTACATACATATTTAGAAAAGTGGCAAGAAAATTCTTAGTACTTAATGTATGGTAAGTAAGTTTATCTGCTTATATCAAATTATAAGCATTCTCTCAGAGCAAAGTAAATCTCAATTAAATCATTCTTTCACTAAAAAGTATTTAATGTGACCAATGAAAGACTGGGATTAGGCATATTCAAATGATAAATACTATTCTAAATACTTTCTAGTAATTTCCTGATGGCTGAGAACATAGAGGCATGTATACAAAAACATAGCAAGCAATACACTATCAAGTGATGATAAATTTCAAAGGTTAAAAAATCACATTATTCATTATTTTAAAACTTTAGATAAAAGATATAGGATTTTACAATTTCTTTCTCTTGATATCATCATATTGGCCACTGATACATCTTCCTAAGTGAATCTGATTACAGAAAAGACAGAAAATCATTCATTAATTTTGCCAAAGTGACATGTATTTGTCAAGGGTTTGTTCTCTGCTTCAGCGACCTTATGATGGATTCTCAGCTCAAACCCTATTTGTGACACAGAATTCACATTGTCATTGTCATATCATTGTTGTCTTTCACTGTCAAGGTTTTCTTCCTACAAAAAATGTCAACCATGATATATTTCAAGAGTTCTGAGAAACTCATAACACTACATAAATTTCTTTATCTTCCTATCTGTAATCAACTATAAATTTCTATAAAATAAATAAAGATTAAGATAATAAGATTGTGATTCTTGAGAAGTGACATATGGTTTGGAAAAAACAGGTACCAGGAGTGGAAAGAAATGTGAACCCATAGGAGATGCCAGCAACTTCACAGTACAGGGGCTAGGAAGTGAAGGTAGATTAGAGCAGCCATTCCTGTGAACCAGGGTGAATGCATCAAACAAGATAGTCAAGTTTCCCTGTTAAAATTTAAGGGGTAAACAAAAATATATAAAAAAAAAACAAACAACTCAGGTAGAAGGTGTGACTAATCTTTATAAGACTGTGGGTCTGATTCCCAATGAGTCTAAAAGATGAAACAAACAAATGAAAAAAAAACTACTATACTTCAAAAAGTAAAAGTAATTTAAATTTATCTGAACAAAACATTGATTGGTTAAATAACTGACTTCTAGAAAGAAGAAAAATAAATACTCTTAGATGGAAGGAAAGAATTCAAGACAGTGAAGAACCATGTTTACAGTGTCTAGTGTATAACAAAATGTTGCTGAAGATAGGGATAAGAAGTGCATGGGTGGTGTCATGATAGCAGGCCACCAACAGAAATGGAAGGGCTAGGATGTGCACAGTAAGAGTTATGGGATTCTCTGTTTCTGTAAAGCACCGAGAGCTGTGTTTCATGCCTCTAAACGAATAACAACAGCGATAATTCACTATTGAAAACACAGCAAAGGCAACAGTTAAATAGAAAGAATGAGAGTGAACCAAGAAGAAATCCAACCATAACAATTCAGTGTCTGAAATAGTAGATTCAAGGATGATATTAATAGTAATTGAACAATACTATTTATATGATTGAAAAGAAGGGATTAATGAACTTTAAGAAAAAAAGAACATTCTCCACATTGAATCTGGGAAATAGTTTAAAAACAGAAATAATGATGAATGACTTAGTGACCCCTGGGTGATATTTGGAGCTGTGGTTTAAAGAGTCAAATCTTAACCACCAAGTCCATGTCAACTTAAAGATACACAATTTAATATCTTACTCTCTGGGTTGCCATAGAGTGTCTAATGATAAAAAATAAATATAACACAAATTTACTAGTTTTCAAATGATTTTAAAGTGATTTCAAGAGTTCTGTCTGTTTTGGAGAAATAACAAATTGGTGCTGTCAAGGTGGGAGAGTCATTTGGCAATGTTGAGTTACACAAGGGTTTTCAGGAAGGGGCTATTATTTTGTAAGGATTTACATATTGTACATTTCAATCTATATAAACCATTGATAATATTCTTTGATACAAAATGATTCTACTAGCATATGCAAATGTAGTCAACTTCATATGTTTTTATTAAAGAAAATTATTAACAATAACTAAAAATTTAAAATTGTGTTATTTTGTTGAGGGGGAAGAACTCAGACACTGATGTGTAAAACTGATCAAATATTTTACTATCTCTAGAAAATGCATTATATTGTAAAAGGATGTCTTACAGTTCAAGACAGAATTTTTCTTGAGGTATCAATTATGCTTGTTAAATATCTAAATATTGATGTCTCGCATTTCATAGATATACAATTTCTTTTTCTTTCATATTTTGCAGGGAGACTTTATTTTTGTGTCATTTTCAAACATATTCTATCACTATTACTTGATATAGATGTCGAGACTTAGCATTGAAAGAGATGTAATGCAGAATTTCTGGACATATGAAAGGGAGCATTACCACTGACATTTGTCAAGGCTTCTGATTTCTAGGCTCTACTAGTTTGGGGCTAATGCCACCATTATCATCACAGAGGGGATGTCTCCCTCCAAAATGGTTGACTAGAGTAAGCTACAAATAAGAGCCAGAATGAGAATAACAGTTCAAGGACTTGTCTCTTATCTTTGGAACACTTTTCACTGTGAAGGTGACAGGCTGTAGGTGACTTTGCCTCAAGGTTTTAGAACACATTATTTTTTGTTGTTGTTGTAAAATACAATAAAACACTTTCCTTAGGTTTTTCTTCTCTGAACCATTACCTGGGAAATTGGTGTGACTTTATCTATTTTCCTGAATCATATTTTTAGATAAACATTTTGCTTATCTCTTTTGGTATTAACCCTCTGCATCATAGCATTTAAAAATCTCTAGGCTCAAAGTTATAGGGCTCAGACCCACAGAGTACCAGGTAGTTGAGAACAGAGCTAATTTAATGTGATCAAGTATCAATTTTGAGTGGATAATTCTTATCAATTTTAATTGACATTTACTTTTAGAAATATAATGTTACATTTCTAAAGTTACAAAGAATTTTGAATATTTTATTTTACAAGCTATGGAAAAAGTGCTTAAATATCCTATTTTTGGTCACTTTTTACTTCATTAATTACAATATTTCATTCAAAGAAGAGTTGAAGTGTGCATCTTTATAGCTATTCTTTTTGACATATTGAAAGGTGCTAAAGGTTTGTTATACAACCACACACACACACACACACACACACACACACAGTAACAAAATTAAATAGATTCATTTACTAAAGAGGCAAGCTTTTAAAGTGTTCATGGAAATCCCGATTCCTTGGACCATATTCTGCAATCAGACATCCACATACATTTGATAAATCACTCCTTTGATGGTTGGCCTTTACATTACTTACATCCTCATGGCTATGAAAATACTTGGCAGAAGGAATTTAAGGAAAAAAAATGGTTTATTTTATCTCACAGTTAGAGGTCCCAATGCACAACACTGGGAAAGGTAGGTAGGCTAGGAATGGTGGGAAAGGCATCACCACAGAAGGCTGAAAACACCTAGTCTCATTGTATGCACCAGAAGAGAGGTGTGTAAAACCCTGACTCAGCTTAGTTTCCACTTCTTATACAGTCCTGGACCCTAGACCACAGACCAGTGCTGCCCAAATTTTAGGTGACCTTCTCACCTCAATTAACCTAGTCTTACAATAGACTTCACAGACATACCCTGAGATTTGTCTCCAAGGTGATTCTAGACTCTGTCCAGCTGATAAAAACAAATAAACAATAAAACAGAATTCTTTTAAAACCTTCTTTGAGGATAGAACTGAAAGGTGTTTTCTGAAACACTCTATTGATTTTCAACTCAAGGTCAAAGTCAGAATTAACAAGGGGATGCAGAACAAAACCACTAAGAGACATCATTTTATTCCATTTAAAAGGCCACTACAGTAAGACAAAAGGTACTTGGTGAGAACTTGGAGAAAGAAAACACTGCTGGAGAGAATGCAAATTAGTATAGCCTCTGTAGAAATTAGTGTAAAATTCCTCAAAAATTTGTTATTGAACTATTATTGGATTCCAAAACACAACTGCTGTGTGTGTGTGTTTGTGTGTGTGTTTTAGTAAATCAGTTTGTCAAAGAGATATCTATCCTCTAATGTTTATTGTAGTGTTATTAACAAGGAGTGCACTGTAAAAGCAATTAGACTGCTCAAAAATTGGTGTTTGGATAAATAAAATTGATATATATAAAGAAATACTATTCAAAGATTTGAAAAAAAAAAAAGAAAAAAGATGGGATCCCATCATTGGTGACCACGTGATAAAACTGAAGATCACTGGGTTAAGTTAAGCAGGTCAGCTAGTACAAAACAAGTATCATAGTCAACCATCTATCTCCTCCTCCTCTTGTTCTTCCTCCTCTTCTCCCTCATTTTCTTTCCCTGTCTGTTTAAATTTCATTACTTTCTTTGGCTAAGTTATAGAGTCCTCTTAATACTTTTCTTGAACAATATTTACCATGCTACTTGTTTTTCCTTATACCACTTGCATTTGCAGAAATGTGATTTGAACTTTCTCAATCTTCTTTTTTATCTTTATTGTTCTTAATTTCCCTAAAGTTTTGAACATATAAGTAAATAAGAGCTTTAATAACTTTTTAATTGCCTTAGTTACTAATTGTGTTGAATGTGTCATTTGTAGTTTGCTTAAGTGATTATGTCTTATATGGTGATATTTTCTTTTGTACCAAAATGTTAATAAAGTTGCCTGGGGGGTCAGAGCTATTAGCAAGCCATAGCCAGAGTCTGGCGCCCAACGTGACAGTAATCCATTGACAGCGGGTCCGGTTTCCCGCCTGGGCGGCCGGCTCCCTAGCCCGGGCCCAGGCCGGACTGATGGTAGGCCCAAGCACTTAGCAGTGCTTGGTCTGGTTCTGAGACCCTTCCCCCTTCTTACTTTGGTTTTGGTCCTTCGCCTCAACGTGCAGTCTTTCCCGTGGGTCGGAGAGCTGCTGCTTGAGGGTTGGCTACTGTTCCGGCTCGGCGGGCCTCTGCCTTCTCTTCGGTCTGCAGGCTGCCAGGGGAGTCTGCGTGGCCCTGGGCTTGGCGGGAAACGCCTGCTCCGGTTCTGCCTGCAGAGCCATCGCTGTGGGCTGTCCTCCTCCCCCTAGCGGTGGATCATCGGTAGTACACTTGGCAACAGCAGGACTGTTCTCTCTTCAGGTCCCTCTTCGGTGCCTTTGCTTCCTCTACCAAAGTCTCCCTTTCGTTGGGGAAACTGTTCGTTTTCTGTTTCTCTCTCTCTCTCTCTCTCTCTCTCTCTCTCTCTCTCTCTCTCTCTCTCTCTCTCTCTCTCTCTCCTTCCCTCCCTCCCTCCCTCCACACCTTGGACAGCGCGTGGCTGTTTTGAAATCCCTCGGATTTCTACTGTTCTAAGAAGACTTGGTAAGTCAATTACCATATCAAATATTTTAAAGGGAACTATTTAAAACAAAATTTTTTCCACATTAAAAAAAATGGGTTTTCTGTGTGCATTGGAAGAAAATTGGGCTTTGTTTGCAAATTTAGGCAATGTGACAATGGAACAACTGTATGGGATGATTAATATTGATCGAATTATGCAATTTATTACTATGTTTATACTCATTTTACTATTTAAAAAGATAGTCAATTTAAGTGCCAGGATGACAGTTTTATAAATTAACAGTGAAGTTGTTCCAAGATTGGATCATACGGTTACAGAAAGAAAGCCTATTTTTACACAGTCACCCTTAATTTGTCCAGTAACCGTACAACAGATGCCTGATCAAATGACTACACAAAATATTTGGGCTCCACTTGACATGACGGATTTACGAAGGTTTAAGGAGGCAATAGTATCTTATGGCATGCATTCCCCATATATAAAGCAAATGTTAAACTCTTGGTCGACATATAATAGGATTACACCACAGGACTGGCGGGAGCTGGCACAGGCTGTTCTAGAGCCAAGTCAGAAATTTCAGTGGCACATTTACTTTAAGGACGAAGCTAAAAACATAAAAAAACAGTGGAGGGATAAAGGAATACAAGTCTGCCAGGATCAGCTTATTGGAGAAGGCCAATATGCTTCAGTACAAACACAATGTCTATATGATATCCAAACCTTAATTCTGTGTCGAATGGCAGCCTTGAATGCATGGGACAGAGTTGAGGAACCAGGAAAAAAAGCTGAGTCATTTACAAAAGTTACACAAGGCCCAAAAGAATCTTTCACAGATTTTTTACAAAGACTGGCTTCAGCAGTAAAGAGAACAGTCCCCGATTCATAAGCTAGTCGGATAATAATTGAATCTTTGGCCTTTGAGAACGCAAATGCAGCATGCAAAAGAATAATCAGGCCGTTAAAGGCAAGATCTGCACCCTTGGAAGACTGGATTAGAGACACAGTTAATGTGGAGGCTCATGACCATGATGATATGTGGGTAGGAGAAGCAATTTCAAAAGGTTTGAGGAATGTTAGATGTTTTGGATGTGGTAAGCAAGGACATTTAAAAAGGGACTGTAAACAGGTCATTCCTAGGAACAATGTTTCTTCAAGGAACAATGGCAACAAAATGCCCCTTCCTTCTGGAGTATGCAGAAGGTGTGGTAAGGGAAAACACTGGACCAATGAATGTAGATCAACAAGGGACAGACAAGGTAATCCATTGCCTCAGTCTTCGGGAAACTCCCAGAGGGGCCTCATGCAGGCCCCGATAGCAAATCCAGTTCAGGCCTTTCCTGCAGTTGTAGAGGAAACCCCTGCTCAGAGCGATTAAATAACCAAATGCCTATCGAAATAAATCATGCTGGTCAGGATGATGAGACAGAGAGAATAGAAAATTCAGGAAAAAGCATAAAGAAAATTTTTTGGCAAACTTCTATTAATGAACAAAGACCAAAATTAACGGTAAAAATTAATGGTGTTTTGTTGTCTGGTCTGGTAGACACAGGTGCTGACGTTACCATAATTGCACCAGAATTTTGGCATTCAACTTGGCCTCTTCAGGAGGTAAATATTCAATTGTTAGGAATTGGGACATTATCTCGAGTAAAACAGAGTGCAAGATGGCTTGAATGTATAGGTCCAGAAGGACAGAGAGGTAAATTAAAGCCATATGTGGCTAACATAGCTATGAACCTGTGGGGTCGAGACCTGTTACAACAATGGAATACTCAGATTAACATCCCTCCAGTCTCAGAAACAAATCAAAAACTAGCACATGTTTCTGAGAGAAATATTAGAAGGCATTATTCTGAGTGGTCACCAGCCATCCATATTATACAAGAACAGGACACAACAACTGATGATCTCCCAAAGATACCAACAGCTCTACCTTTAAAATGGTTAACAGACAAGCCTGTATGGG
>CABHPQ010171147.1:0-17283 GCA_902168405.1 Peromyscus aztecus
GTGTGTGTGTGTGAGTGAGTGTGCGCGCGTGTGTGTGCACGCGCGTGGCGGGCGTGGGGACGCGGCTCTGGATGACGGGGACGGGGCTGGCGACAGCCAGAGCCGGTCCCAGGGCGCGCGCCGCCCTCTGCGCCAGTCCCCCACCCCACTTGTCCAGGGTCTGCGTGCTGGGGGAGGGGGACTGCCCAAGGGGCACCTGTTTGGGCAGCATCTAGGCGGGGTTCGGGGAAGAGGGCTCTGCTGAGTGTGCGCGCCACCACGGGAGGGTCTAAGCCCAGAGCTGGCTTTCCATCTCCCCTTGGGGAGGTGGCAGCGAGCCTGGTGCCAGAAGGGCCAGTCTGGTTCCCCACGCAGGTAGGGTGGGTCAGTGGACGCTTGCCCATCCACCTCTGGTGCCCGCTGACACTGGTCCTGGCCAGTCACCAGAACCTTTCTTTACCCAGCCCCTTCCTCCTCCTCCCATCGTGACCACAGGGGCTGAGCCAACCCCCGGGTCTGGAAGCTTCCTCCAGGAGACTGAGAGGATGGCCTCAGCTCCTTGGCTTTGCAACCAGCTCCCGGTATACCGGGCTGAGAGCCCCGCACTGGGGAGCGAGGGGAGGTCAAAACATCTCCCAGGCGGTGTCTTCCCAGCCAGGCCTGGAGCCTCCTGCCCCGCCAGGCCTGCCCCCTGGGCTCAGGGTTGCAGCGCCAAGCCGGCTCCTGGAGGTTGTGCACGTAGTTTCCTCTCCAGCAAATGCACCCTCGGCCCCTCCTCAGCCTCTGTGTAAGCTTTACTGAGATGGAGCTTCAACTTCCTCGCCCACCACCCCATTGTCGCCGTCAGTGGTGGCCTTCTGGCGGCCAGGCATTCTGAACAGGTCCACCCGGGTGCTGTTTGAAATCAATTTTCAATACATCAGTCAGCCTGAGTTGAAGACAAACAGAAGACCTTCCCTGGATTTGCACAAGTGTTTTCTGTTTACCTATAGCTCCAGATCAGCTGGACTCGGTCCTGTCACCTGGGGCAGGCAGCCAGGGATGCTGGGATTCCCCGGGGAAGCCAGAAGAGGGGATGACTTTTGGGTTGTGCCTGGGGCCCTCCCTGCACAAATAACAACTCAGCCTCCACTTACTTCTTTTCTTTTCTTTTTTTTTTATTGTTTTTCAATTTTCAATTGATTTCAAATTTAGAACAAAATCCAGTCTGAACCATAAGTGAGCTGCTAGTCAATATATGTCTGAAACTATTGTTCGATATGGTAATGAGATAGAATGAACAGCGGAGCCTTGGGAGAAGTTCCCTCCCAGCCCAATGCTCCGGATGTGTTCTTAGAGTGAGTCCAGTTTCTAACACCATGTTAGGGGATGGCACAAAAGATAAAGATTTGAAATAACTTGCCAACATCTATGATTAAGAATTTATTTTAAAACACAATTCTAAATGATGGGGCCAAGATTAGGTTACCCCTTCACCACAGGCACGTTGGGGCATGGGACAAGGGCAGTGCAGCTCAACAGGTGGTCTCTCTCTCTCTGGCCCTGTTTGGGGTGGCAGCCATATAGAGGCAGGGAGGTTGTTCATCTGAAAGTCTGTTGATGACCCTGAAAAGTGACAGCATTTGGAGTTCACGGTGACTTGGGTCTCCTTGCAGAGGTGTGTAGTCTGTAGTGTCCCATCCCCCCAGTGGTTACACCCCTATTGGCGCTCTTTGGCAAAACAGAATGAACTGTATCTGGTAACTTCTTTGTCAAGTTCTGTCTTAGGCTTGGATAAAAAGCAAAAAACAAACAAAAGCAAAACCCCAACAAAACAAAACCAAAAAGCCTAGTGTGGTGGCGCACACCTTTAATCCCAACACTGGGGAGGCAGAGGCAGGAGGATCTCTGTGAGTTCCAGGCCAGCCTGGTCTACAGAGTGAGATCCAGGACAGACAGGGCTATGTAGACAGACTCTGTTTCAAAAATAACAACATGGGGCGAAAAGACATGGCATCTGTCCCTAAAGTCCCAGGCTAGTGAGGCTTCCGGACATGCAGACAGAACTGGGCGGCATTTAGGAAGTTGGCATAAAGGGCCAGGGATCAGGGGACAAGCAGGAGAAGCTGCAGGGGAGGTGACGGTGAGTGAGGCCCTGGTGTGGGTGCTGGAATCCTCCCTGGGACAGCCTGGGCAGAAGTGCTTGAGAGGCCGGGAAAGCAAGGTGGCCCAGCACGAGGACTGGGTCCTAGGACTGCTCAGACCCCAGCTGCCCAAGAAAGGGAATGTTTGCGTGGCTTCTGCCAGCTGTCAGCTCCAGAGGAGCTCACCTTCTGATGCTCCTAGCCTGACACACAGAGTGGCGGGGACTGTCCCAGGGCCAGGGAAGGTCTCAGCCTGAGCTGCAGACTCCAGCGGGTCCGCATGAGCACAAGTACACTGGACTTCACTTTTGCCCCACGGCCGGCAGACTGAGGCTGAGCTGCATTCTTCGGGGAGACCTGTAGAGCCCAGGCCAGAGATCTGTGCCTGGCAACCATGGTGTGTGTTTCTGGAGTAGAGGCTAAAGGTTGGTGGAGGTAGCTGAAGCCAGGCGGCCATAATGCTAGGCTCCGGCTGCCACGAGCCTGTCCAGAATGGGGCACCAATGGAGAGGTGCTCTGAAAGACACCTCTGTGCCCCGTGGCCAACCAACCAGTGAGGCCCAGAACCCAAAACTTGATGATAAGTCTCAGGAGCATGGCTTCCAGCCTTTGCTCAAATGAATCACTCACTGATGGCTCAGAGCAAACCCCTGGGTGTTGCCTTTGGATGTATTTGTTCTCTAGAAGGTATACTGTGGATCCCGGGCCACAGACAAGCCCTCTGGTGACCTAACACATGCTTCAGACGGGCTCTGTGGTCCTGGAACCCACTAGAAGCAACCTTGACCCTGGCCCGCCCGCCACGTAAGCACCGCCATCCCTCTGATTAAGAACCATGAGCACGGAATGGGCCGTGCCGGGAAGACATGGGATAATCAGCGTCAGCACTTTGCCATCGCCGTCCAAGACTGCAGACGGCCTTCATCTGACCTGCTTCGTGGTGTTAATGATGGCAGAGCAATTTTGAGAGGCAACTCGCAGCATCGATAAGGAGGGGAAAAGTGCTGGGGACCGAGCTCCTTGCAGAAGAGGCAGCTGCTGCGGCCCTCCTCTCCCCTCCCCCCTAGAGCACTTTGAGTAAGTGCTGCCCTCGGATCTGCCCTGATACGGCCAGAGAAAACTGATGGAGAGTTGGATTGGCATGGGGATGTGCAAGGGGGCTGTAGTGGGGGGAGGTGCCCGCATTACACCTGAGAACAGCGTCTGCTGGGCGAACACAGCCTTGGGCCTGGCAGGTGTGGGCTGCACTGGAGCCACACACACACACACACACACACACACACACACACACACACACACGTACCTGCTTATTTAGAAGTTCTTATGTAGAAAGCATCCTGTACCGCTGCTATGCATGGCAGCCCCGGGGAGAAGGAGAGCCAGGAGGCAGGGGAATTTGAAACCACGTAGCAGTAGGAGGAAGGAGGCAAGATCAAGATGCAGGATCTGATTCTATCCATTAACAGAAAAGCTAGAAGGGGCTCGAGTTGGCGACCATGTAGATTAAACCCCTTTGATGGCTGAAAAGCTTAGCTCGGGAGAGCGGTGAGTTTCAAGATCATCCGAGTCTTCCCCCAGTGAGAAACCCCACTAATAACAGTGAGGCTGGATACCCAAGAGCAGCGAGGACCAACCTCAGATGGGGTAGGGCGAAGCCATGTGCACTGGGGTAGAAGAGGCATGAAGGGTGTGAGACTCCCCGAGAAATGTCCACTGTCCCCCAGGACCTCCCTCTCCATCCTGCTTGGGGCCACCAACACAAAGTGAAGCCTAGAAAGTTGCTGTGCCCAAGATTTCCTTCTCTTGGGACCAGTCCCCGGCCTGACCGCACCTCTGCAGCCTGCCTTGCTCTTGCCCTCCTCCCTCTGCCGACCTCTCTCCAGGTGATGGAGGCCTCTTGATCTCACCATCCAGGTCCTAGAACCTTTGAACCTTCGGAAGCGGCGGGTGCACTCAACCCACGCAGCCCGTGTCCTCCCTGGTTATCCTCTCACTCTGGAACATTCCACGACCTCTCCAGCTGCATCTCCTCCATCACGTGAGTGACCACAGTCAGCCACACTGGCCTTCCTCCTGGCTGGGCCTTGGTACCTGCTATCTTCTTTCCCTGGCCTGGGAAAATGTTCCCAGTCCGCTTCAATGCCCGAGCCCTTCACAGAGACCTCCCGGAATACCCCCTGACATAGCTTGTCACTCACCCCTGCCTTCCTCTATCTCCCTTCACCTTGTCGGTTTTCCCACCAGGAAAAGCTTTACACAAACAAGGGCTGTTCTGTTCACCGTTGATTCCCAGCACCCGAGGACAGCGCAGTCACAAATAGATCACACGTGGCAGGTGCTTGATCCATCAGATGAGTGGCTGAGAAGCCCACTCTTGGAAGCGCTGAGTCCTTCATCAGGACCCCCAGAGTCTCTGCACCAGTGCCGTCAGAGGACTGTCCGTCACTCGCATCATTAAACATTTATTCCGCGTGTGTCACGAATGCAGCTAGGGAACTGTGTGTCAACAATCTGGCTGACACTGCTGGGGTCTGGGGCCAGAGCCTCAGAGAAAGGAAGGGATTTGGATGTCTCCATCTTATTTACTGAGAACCCGCCATGAACACACAGAATCTCACATCTGCCGCCCACTCAATCCTCACAAGTGGCGCCACTGTCGTCGTCCCACTTAACAAATCTACTCTGCACCGCTTGCTGCACCCGACCATCCCCAGGGTGGAGGGCTGAGGCGGCCACAGCAGGTAGGAGCTCAATGCAGGGCAGTTCAGACCCCCTCTCTAGAGTTTCCCTCCTGAGGAAGCTGCAGACAAATGGACTGCATTGGCTGCATTTCCGCAGGTAAGGAACCGGAACCACTTCGGCTCACAGGGCTAAGAGGTGGGACAGGATGCAAGCCCAGGTAGGGTCTTCTAGGCTGAAACCCTGACACCATGCAGACTTTCCTGATCCTCAGAGGAACACCCATCTCTGGGGCTCACGACATCCCAGCGTAGATAACCTGTCACCTCCCTCGATTTTCCTCCCTCACAAACTTAATCCAGCTTTGTGTGGTTAGTCACGGGATTGCAGACCTCCGTGCTGCAAAGGGTTTAAAAGATGACTCTGCAGATCTGGGAACTGAGGCCCACGGAGGGCAAGAAATCTTTCAGGGTTGTTTGCCTGTGAGTAATTAGCAATAAACGCTAATAAATGCTCAGATTCAAATTAGAGTCTGGGGGTGGGGGTTGTTATTGTTGTTCCTTTTGGAGACAGGATCTAATGTAGCCCAGGCTAGACTCAAACTCCCCATGCCCCTGCCTCCACCTCTAGAGTGCTGGGATTCCAGGCACTTGGTTTTATGCAGTGCTGAGGACTGAGCTGAGGGCTTTATTCATGCTCAGCAAGCCCTCTCCCAGCTGAGCTGTATTCCCAGTCTAGGTCCAGGCTGGCCTTGATCTGACTGTGTAGCCCCAGCTGGCTTTGAACCATTGGCTATCTTCCTGCCTCAACCTCATGAGTGCTGGGACTTTAGGTATGGATCATTTTGCCTCCGCTCCTTCTAGGAAGGATGGTTACCATAACTTCCATCTTGTCAACGCACAGATGTACTGTTTCTGACCCCACGATGAGCTCCATGTCCTCAGCCCTGCCAACAGGCCCCACACCAGCTAAGCTTGGATGCCCTGGCCTTCCCACGTTTCTGACTCCCCCTCTTCCGGATTAGCCTGGACTCCGCGGTCTGACCCAGTCTGTCGCTCAGTAGAGCGAGCGGGGGAGGGGAGAACCTTACCTTGATTCCACAGCCTGGCTTTGGCCGACCTCAGCCCCTCCCTCTTTTGTGGCTGGGTCTAAATTTTCATCCTTCTCCTCCCTCCCAACTCCTTTGCAGTGCTGGTGGTGGAAGCAAGGGCCTTGCCCCTACCAGCAAACACTCTGCCACCGAGCTACACTCCCAGCTCCTAATTCCATCTGAAAACAGCCCTCTCCCCGGTGTGGCAGGCTGGCCGGCTTCGGGGCTAGCACAGCTCCCTGCTCCAGGTAAGACCATCGCCCCTTGTTTGAACATCTTAGGAAACGGAAGACTGACTCCTCACATTTGTTCTCAAGCTCAAAAGCAAACTCAGCCCCTCCCTGTACGGCCAGCCTCCCACCAGCAAGCTCGATGGCTTCCTGACTGGCACACTCAAGCTGGAGAGGAGCAGGGAGACACAGCCTCCTGGCCAATTCCATTCCTGGAGCTCCTTCATCTCCCCTAACTGGCTCCAGAGACCCTGGTACTCCCTCCCGCAGACACCTAAAAATGGGTGTGGGGGGGCTGTCGCTACCCCACAGCCCTGATGCTCGGTCAGCCCTGCATCCTAGCATTTCTCGCTGTACCTGTCCTAGGGCGGCCTGCGAAGCCACCAAGGATGAAATACCCTTTTCCTTCCTTAAGCTCTAAATTGATTTCCATGCCAAGCCACTCGTGTTTGCTCGCCTGGCTGCGGAGGTAACTGAAATGTGCACAAAATGCCATGAGCCTGGCTTTATGTGCAAGCTGACGTCCCGGCGGCCCTGCCCTGGTGTGCCTGCTGGAGTCTTCCACTGCCAGCCGTGATTTCCCTGAGTTTATTAGCTCTGCCTCACACCCCCAGCAGTTCATCAGGCATATTTGTCGGCCTGTCTCCTCCACCCCTGGCTAGGAACAGCTGCTCTGATTGAGGGAAGTGTCTGTTCTCCCGTTCTCTGGTAATCCCATCAGCACCCTGTGAGGCTCAGGTGTCTGAGGAGCCCCCTCTGGCCCAGGGCAGGCTTCCCACCACCCTCTCGACTCGCCTCGGAATTGCTCTTCTTTAGGTTCCCCTGCTCAAAATTGGAGACGCTGGGGTCAGAGGTCTAGTTCGGTGGCACAGCTGTTCCCTACTAGGTTCTGGGCTCTAGATTCCATGCTGAGCACATGCAGGCACACACTCACTCACTAATAAAACACTCACGTGTGCCCCCATCTCCTCCAGTGTCTGCAGGAGATTCCAGTAAGAGGATCTGCTGGGAGCTCTCTAGAGAAGCATGGACCATAGAAGCACAGTGAGATGGCCCAGTGGGTAAAAGCATTTGCCACCAAGTCTGATGAGCTGAGTTCAGTCCCCCCAGAACCTACAGTCCTCCTCAGACATCCACACCCACACATGCACACAGTACATAAATAAACAAGCAAACACAAATAAATCAGTGTCAAATCACAGGTATTTCGGCCAGTGGGGCTCAGTACAAGTGTGGGCCTCTTGCTTTGCAGAGATACTCTGAGGCTGGGAAGAACCTTCCCACAGCCAAACACTGACCAATTCTGGCTCAAAAAACTATGATTTTCTGAGCTACTGGGAGGAGGGGGCAAAGACAACTATGTGAATGTCCAGGGTGACCGAGGACAAAGCAGGCCAGCGAGGAAGGGAGTCTTACCACCCTGCATTGGGGGCCCACTGACACCAGGAAGGTACCGCCGCCCACCCAATGAGTTCATCAACCCAGACCCTCCTTGACCCTGCTTCCGGAAAGGGAGACACAGAAGCAGTCTTCAGAACTGAGTGTGGCTGAAGACAACCGTCAACTCTGGATCCTCGTTCCTCTGATGGCTTTTCTCATATGCCAACTCTGGAATGGCCTCTTTCCTTCAGTTAATGAGGAGGGAGAGGTTCCGGGCCCTCCCCCACGCCGCTTCTGCCTGTACTAAATACACAGGGCACTGCTCTAAATGGAGCCTGGCCAGATCCTCATGGAGAGGAAAATGATTTCCGTGAGCTGGGCAGTGGTGTGGCTATTACACTTCTGACCCAATAAATACACCAATGAGGGTTACGTGGGCCCTGGGCCCCAGCAGGCCTGCCTTTGGGAAGGGGCTTGAGATGGTGGAGCAGGCAGGGTGATGTGTTATCCCGTCCCATCTCCCCCCATCCCCAGAGGCTGGCTCTTTCCTGAACCTCATCTCCTCCCTCTATGTATCAAAGGTGAGACAACAGAAAGAGCTAAACTCACAGCTAGGAATCCCCAAGTCTGTTCCTAGCTAGTGGCTTTGGGCCCATTATTCCATCTGTTCACTCACTCTACTGGGCTTTACTTGGCTTTGGTCCTCAGTTTGCTCATCCAGAAATGGGTATAATAAGGGCAACCTCTGAGGTTAGTTTAGGTGTTAAAGACAGAAATACACAAGGTGAACCGTTTTCTCAAGTGAAATTATTTCCTGGCTGGGGTCAGTGAGGGGCTCCGGATTACTATGGAAAGAATGGCTTCAATGCATAGGGGAGGACTGAACAGTCAGGAGGAGCTGGATTTTCAGGACCAGGTATATATACAGCCAAGCCCAGGCTCAGGCCTCCTGCAACCCGGAACATGGGAGCTTCTGCCTAGACCAATATCTCAACCTGCGCAGCTCTCCTAGGCTTACTCTGCTGGGCTCACATCTCTGTTCTAGCCCGTGGCAATCTGAGCAGTCTTTGGTTTTCCACATCCCGAGAGCAGCTGGTTTGGCTTAGTAAAACCATGAAAGGTGTTGGCAAGCTTCTTGAAGCTGCTGTGAGGCTAAACTGTATTCACAGTGGCCTCTAGTGGTAGACTCCCAAAATAGCATGCTAAATGCAAACTTGGAGGAATCTTCTGGAGTTGACCTACATTCAGACTTGAAGCTCAAAAGGGCTAGTTCAAATCTTAGCCTGATGAACAAGGAAACCAAGTTCCAGATGTCATGTGATTCTCCAAGGTGACACAAAGATCTCACTCTCTTGGATCCACACAGTTTGCCCTGTGGTTTGAGAGGTCTTTAAAACCAGTAATTATTATTTTAATGTGTTGAGTGTGTTTTCATGAGTTTATGTGCACAATGTGAGTGCAGGTGCCCATGGAGGCCAGAAGAGGGTGTTAGATGCTCAGGGATTGAAGTTACAGGCTGTTGTGAATCGCCATGTGGGTGCTGGGAGCTGAATCCTGGTCCTCTGCTACAGAAGCAAGCGCTCTCAACCACTGAGTCACCTCTCCTACCCAGATAGGAGTCTAATTTTCTTTTTCCCTGGAGACAGGGATCTCACTACATAGACCAGGCTAGTCTCAGGCCTACCACCAAAGGCAGGGATTCTGAATCACTAGTTTGGAAAAACAAACAGGAACCCAGTTTCTCCACGAGACCAAACCAGCCTTATCTCCCTTGTTTTCCATGTGCACTCTGTCCAGAGTGGCTGGGACGTCCTCTGTCCTGGCATTTCAATCACAGGAGCCCCTTCTATGGGGCTCTGAGGGCACAGAGAGCTTCTTGGCAGGAAGCACCCAGCTTGAACAGATGTGCTTTTGACTTCCTCCTCCTCAGCCCTGCGGTGCGGTGTCAGAGGGGCCACGGGAAGACTCAGATTGGCTCCAAGATCTGGAGGTAGGAGCCATTTGCCATTTGTGGGAAAAGCTATTTTGACATATTCTGGAGACACAATCCAAAAATAAATGAAGCTGAGGACTTCCAGGGAGCTGAGTGGAAAAGGCTTTGCTGTCACGCCAGGCAGAGCCCGGGTCTGTGACTCCGGGAGCAGCTATTTCTGCCAATGAGCCTCCACTTTCTCCTGATGGAGAATATTTTATTTGATTCACTCAGCAATAACCTCAAAGCATTATACAGGTGCTGGGAAGACAGCATGGAATAAGAATGAGACCAGGTCTTGCTCTGAGCTCAGAGCAGGGAGGGGTGAGGCTGTGAGGTCTGCACACCAAAGCCATTTTCAGGGCCAGTTGGTGGCTCTCCCTTTTTCTTCATTACTCAGAGACTATTTTCTTAGTTTCTGCACTCAAATCCATGCAGATGAGACCTTACACATTTAATGCAGTGCTTTAACCCTGGACAACTGGAAGACAGGAAAGTCGAGCCTTTCCTGGACCTATATGGCTGCTAACTTCTGTACAACGCAATTTTTTTCATTGCTGAGAGAAGAAAGAGCTTGAAGGTGAAGGCTTGTGGAACCTCTGGTCACTTCTCAAAAGGTATGGCGATGACACACAGGCGTGTGGTCCCTTAAGAGGCTCCCCCTGTAAGGAAGCAAAGCCACACAGTCCGCTGCCTCAGGCCCACAGCAACAGGGAGTCAATTGTGTTCCTTAGCATATCCACCTTGTGATAGCTAATCACCTTGACACACCAGGGGAAGAGGAAACTTAGCTGAGGAACTGCCTTCATCTGGCCTGCGGGCGTTTTCTTGATTGTTAACTGATATAGGAGGGCACAGCCAACTGTGGGCAGTGCCATCCCACAGCAGGTGGGTCTGGGTTATTTAAGGTAGCTGAGCCGGGCAGTGGTGGCACATGCCTTTAATCCCAGCACTTGAGAGGCAGAGACAGGTGGATCTCTGTGAGTTCAAGGCCAGCCTGGTCTACAGAATGAGTTCCAGGACACGCAGGGCTACAGAGAGAAACCTTGACTCGAGGGGGGAAAAAAAAGGTAGCTGAGAAGCCAGTGAGGCAAGCCAGTAAGTAGCGTCTCTCCGCGGTCGCCACTTTAGTGCTTGTCTCGAGTTCCTCCTGTTCCGTCTTCCCTGGATGATGGGCTGTGACCTGGGATTGGAAGATGAAGTAACCCTTTCCTTCCCCGGGCTGCTTCTGGTCGGTGCACCATCACAGCAGTACAAGAGCCAACTAAAACACATCCTGTTCACCTTTAGCTCATCCCTCCGTCAGGACACTAGCAGACACCACATGTGGCTTTCTCTAGTTCTGCCTCTCAAGCAGAAGCTTGGGAAAGCCGGATGGAGACTCACAAACCCAGCAGTGTGAATCCTGAAGAGAGGAATGCCACAGCACTCCTCCCCACCACCAAAATTAAAATGGCCAAGAGTGTGCCTTTAGTGCCAGCACTTAGGGCTAAAGTGTTCAGAGTTCAAGGCCAGCCCGGTCTATATAATAAGTTAAGGCCAGCAAGTGCTACAAGTGCTACACACTGACAGCCTGTCTCAAAAGGCGGGGGGGGGGGGGGGGGGGGCCCCCAACCCAGGAATCTAAAAGAATACCAAGACCACAGCACTGATTTCGACCACCAATGGTACTTTATTTTGGAAATTTCTATATATTACATAGGTATTAACATCCTTCCTCTCAGCCCCACATCCCCTGCACATCCAGAAAGATTTAAAAAAAAGCATGTCATGTATAAAAACCTCTTACCTACTCTCGCTAAAGCCCTGAAGAGTGTCGCTGCGTGTGAGCGAGACTCTTGAAGGACTGGCCTTGTGCTCAGGACTGCCAGTCCTTCCCGGGGGCAAATGGTCAGCGCTCCTGCTTCCTTTTCTGAGATCATTTCTCAATCATTACACATTAGCATTCCCCACTCGACACCTCCTTAGCAACTTGATTGTTGGATGCGTTTTTCATTTGGCAAAAATTCAATATGGCTTTGTGTGGGATGTTTAGTGTCAGAAGCAGCGGTGTTGATGCTCAGGCTCTGCGGGAAAATAGAGAGCTGTGTGTATTCCTGGAAGAGCACACGTCCGTCGGAGGCTGAAAGGGGCTGTGCAGTTAACGCCTCATCAACACCGCCTGCTTCTCAAGTCTGTGACTGCTGGCCGGCATACAAACGCCCCCAAAGACGACCCCTGTGCCCCCTTTTGTTCCGAGGTGTCAGAGCAGGCATGCATGGCGCTGACACAAGGCACACTATGGCATCGGAAGATGGCTCCCTGGGACCATCTCAGAAGACCTGGGTGTGCCCGAGACAGCATCCATCTACCCAGAAGGGTACGCCTTGAGGATCTTCACATCGTCCACGGGGCGGTCCTGGGAGTTTGTCTCCACCATGCCCACTCGGTTCACCATCCCTATGCCCTGGCACACTCGGCCAAAGATGGTGTGTTTGCCGTCCAGCCACTGGGTGGGAGCGAGCGTCACGAAGAACTGGCTGCCATTGGTGTCTGGTCCTGCATTGGCCATTGCAAGAATCCCAGCCCCTGGGGGGTGAGAAGAGAGAAGAACATGAACCCTGACCCTGAGTCCAGCAGAGTGGCAACACTCTCAGTGGATACAGAGTGCAGGGCGGACTCTGCCTGCACCCCCAAAGCCTCAATGCCTCTGCCTCCACCTCTCTCCAGCTTCACTTGGGCCGCTCCTCACTAACCACTGGCCCACATTACTCATTCCTCAAGAGCCCAGCAAGGCCTTGCTTTGTGCCGAGGAAGCGTCAGAGAGCCTTTATTTCATGACATTTAACAAGTGGGTAGAGTCCAGCACACAGACCAGCACTCAGAATTGCCAAGGACTCTCAAGAGGCGCTGTTTTCTTTCATCTGCCAGGGCACTCTGTGGCGCCATGGCGGGCAGCTGTCTGGCACCATGCCAGGTGTCAGGCACACACCTTGAATCACCGCCAAAAAAGCAAGCTTTCAATGTGCCCATCCCTCCTGCCCATCCAGCCAGACCACATACTTACCAGTGAACTTCAGGTCTGGATGAAGTTCATCTTCAAACTGTTTGCCATAGATAGATGCGCCGCCTCGACCTGTCCAACCAGAAGACAAGTAGTGAACCGGCCAGTCCCACAGTCTGCCTCAGAGGAAGAGCCTGGGGTCGAACAGCTCTCCAGAGCACAGGGCTGTTTCAGGCAGCATGCACCCCAGCCGCCAGTAGACACATTACCGTGTTCCAGTCACTGGCTGCATTCAGGAAGACAGTAACATTTGCTCATGAAGTCAGTGTTCACTGTCAACACACAGGAAGCACAGAACAGCATCCACAGGGCAGTGGCACCAGTGTGTCCAACCTCTACAGGAGACCCCCCACTCACGGCCCAACAGGGAGCATGCTCCTGAGTAGTCCAGCAAGAGTGCCCAGGCCCCGAGCCAGTGCCTACTGCAGACACTGTTAACCACACACCCTTCCCTGCTGCGCTCAGCCTCTGCCCACAAATCCTACCCACCCACCACTCCAGACACCTGCTGAACAAGGATCCAAGATGGCCGTTGTGTCCCTGAAGCGGAGAGATGGGAAGGGTAAGCTGTCAGTTTCGGGGGAACAGGGATGGTGGTAAGTGACACAGGGGGACAGCATCACACAGGAAGAGTGCACGGAGGGGACAGTGACGGGTGATAAAAGGAAAACAAAGGTGACCTGCTAACACCACCACCACCCAGTCAGTACGTTAGGGGTGGCGCTGGGCACCTAACCTCGGGCGGGCAGCTCCTTCTCCACTGGTGCCTTCTTTCTCAGGGGACAGGCCTGGGAACGCACCTCTTCCCCTCTGGTTCTCTCCCCCAGTCAATCTCTGAACACCTAACTGCCTGGGTATCTGCTTCCCAGGGATCATACTAACACAGTTGTTTTCACCCTGGTCCACACTACAACGGTCTCAGCTCCGCCTTCCAGCCCTGCTCCTCTTCGTGGAGCAGCTGAAGGACCCCGCACCGGCTGCTTGAAATCCTCCATGTGCACCCCACCACACCACACCCCACCCCAGAGGACACTCTGTGGTCACTGTCCTCTCCTTGCTGTGGCGAGCACCCTGCTCGAGGCCTCTGCCCGCTGTCCCTATGCGGTGCCCCTGCCCGACTCTGGCACTCAGTTCTACTCCACCTTACCAGCCTTTGCTATGCACACTAGCCCAGCAGTTTTCAAGAGGGGTTGGTTGTGGCCCTGGGGACACTGGGTAATGTCAGGGACATGTTTAGTTGTCAGAACTGAAGGGTCTACTATCTAGTGGGTAGATGCCAGGCCAGGCCGGCTGCTAAACATCCCTCAGTGCCAGCCTAGCTCACATCAGAGCTGTCTAGCCTCCGCTGATAACGCCAAGGGGCAGACAGACACTCTGCTCTCTCCCCTCCAGCCACTGTTTTCAAGTCACTTGTCGTGACCTGACATTCCATCGAAACGGCTCACCTTCCACCTTCTCGTTAGAGCTTCTCCCTGCTGGACCCCAGCCACAGCAGCTGGGCCACAGAAGGAGTCCAGCAGGTACCCGTGAAATGCTAAGTGACTTAACCAAAGTAAATCCTCTTTTGCACTGTTTCTGTGGCAAGCCTTTGCCAACCACGTCACCAGCACGAGCTCACATCGCTCCACAATAACCCCAGGAGGAATGGACTGCCATGCTCCTCACCTCCTGACAAGAGCTCTGCAAAGTCACCACGCTGCACATATGTGACCCGTGGCTGTGAGGCAGGACTCGGGTCTAACACACTGGGCCCCACACCCTGCCTGGCGCCTGGATGTGACTCTACCTTGCCAGCTGGGCTCAGCTTCTCAGGTATTTTCCTTCTTACTCCAGTCACAAGGGTCCCCAGTGCCAAATTAAATCTGATCATGCTGGATCAAACCAGCACCCTTGGCTGGTGGGATCTGCATTAACTGGCCCCATCTTACCCTGACCCCATGCCTTTTGCCACAGGTGATCAATCTGCCCAAACTGCTCCTCTCCTGCTCTCTATACATGCAGGTCAGAGACGTGTGACTCAGAAGGCCTCAGAGTCATCCAACTCCAGTCTCAAGAGTGAACAGGTGGCTGGGTTCCGTCCCAGGACCAGCGAAGCAAGGAAGCCCCCGACTCCCGGGACGGCAGGCTCTCCTCCATGCTTCTCTGCAATAGTATCAAGGAGGTCTGCCCTTGGCTTCCCAAGAGTCAAGGCCTACGATTCCTTCAAGGCTCATCCTCAAGGCCTCCTCTCCAACCCTGCTCCATCGGACCAGTCCCCTCACTATAAATTATCCAACTTGCCTCACACTCAAACTGTAGAATGCCAGCACAAAGTTGCACACTCATGATGTCACCATTTTCCTGTTTCTTAAAATGACAGCTTGTTTCCTGCGGAGCTGGGAGCTCCATGAGGAAAGAGACTGCCTCGGCTTCTGTGCTTCACCGCTCCTCACAGGCCCTGGAATGTGCAGGATACCCAGCAGACTCTTAGCAAATATTCGCTAAATGAGTAAAATTGACAATAGCTTTCCGTCCCACAAGACAAACTGCAGGTGTTCCTGGGGCCACCAAGAAGAGACGACACCAGAGGGAGGCTGCTCACAGGATAACTATGTGCAATTAATCAAGGCCAAGAGCAGAGCAAGATGGCCTCACAGACAAGCTCGGCAGGGTCTCAGGACCTAACAGGAGGTGAGGGAATCAGGTAAGCAGAAACAGGTGAAAGGCTCACAGAAAGCTGAGGAAAGGGCTGATGTGGTCATTTCAGTGTGGGCAGTGTAAGGTGTGTGTGTGGTGGGGTGGTGGCTCAGAGTGAAACGCAGGAAGTCAGGAGCATCTGAGCTGAGAACGCATCTGACAAGGACAGGCGTGAGGAAGGCTGGGAAGGGAGGCTTCTGAGGAGCCAGGCTGCATGCAGCAGGAACGGAGAAGGAACACCCAACTTGCTGAGAACCTACAATGTTACCTGCTATCTACCTGCGACAGTTAGCCAAAAATGTCTCTTCGTCAGCTGGCGGACAGGGTCTAGTGCCTAGGAGGGCTGCTTCCTGCTTGCTTCTCCCACAGACCCGCTGGCAGGCTGCGCAAACATTTGTTATCCTTGAGCCTGCGGCATTATTGGAAATCTTTGGAGTGCTTCAGTTTCATTAAAAGTACATCATGGAAATGTGACATTAGAAAAGACAGCAGAGTGAGCGGAGAGGCACAGGCATGCTGAGCCAACAGTTCATTCTGAGGCCACTTCCCGTTCAGTGAGCACGGGCTCTGGGCACACTGGTTACAGATTAACAGTCATTTCATTATAGCCATGAAAGGGAGGGGAGCGGGGCATGGTGGGGCATGCCTTTAATCCCAGCACTCGGGAGGAAGAGCAGGTGGATCTCTGTGAGTTCGAGGCCAGCCTGGTCTACAGAGTGAGATCCAGGACAGGCAGGAACATACAGTGAGACCCTGTTTCAAAAATAAAAAATAAAAAGGGAGAGAAGTCAGGAAGAACAGACACAAATGTCCACATTAGTCCTGCCTCGCCTCAGTACCCAGTGATGAACAGGACACGAAGATTGATTTTCCAAGGGCGAAACTAAAGGGCAACAAAGAGCCTGGTGTGGCAGAGCACACCTTTAGCCCCAACACTCGAGAGCAGACGGGAGATCTGTGAGTTCCAGGCCAGCCAGGGCTACACAGTGAGACCCTCTTAAATAATGAGAAACAATATCTTTACAATTCTGAAGAAATGGCCAAGGAAAGAAAAGAAAGCCTCTTCTCCCTGCACGGCCTGGAAGACAGAGCTGAGCCAGGCCCTGAGAAGTGCCACAGGCTGCAATTCTGAAAAGCCAACAGAGGGTGCCAGGAAGAGCCCGAGGGCAGCAGCCCTGACACACCACACAACAGGTGGGGCAGGACTGGCTGGCTACCTTCCAGGGTCACACTTGGGGTGAGGACAGAGGAACCCCGGGACTGAATTTACTGGAACCTGAGAAGACAAAACAGAGGCTAGCCTTCCCGCATGGGAGCCCCAGTTCCTCTTTAGGATGGGATGCTGTGGAGAGCCAGCAAGCTCAAATCTGCAGTGGGGCAGACACACGGCCCACATAAACCCAGAAACGTAACAGGAATCTGCTTACACTGCACCCCAACCAAAACACCTGTGCTGACGCCAGCGTCAACAGAAATGCGTGGGCAGTACAGGACGGACCCCAGCCAATGCAAGGACAACAGGGGACGAAGGAGTCCTCTGAGGCCCTTGGACATGAAGGGCTCTGCAGACCCCAGTGAGACCCCAGGAGGCCAGAGGCTCAGTCGAAGATCATGAACGTGAGGTGAAGACACAGCTGGGCTGAGGACACAGACTGGGACCCGAATGACACACAGCTACTGAGCAGTGAAAACGTCCAGAACAGACCCAGCTGACCACTGAGTAGGACAGAGGGAAGGGCCGAGAGGGTTTCAGTGAAGGCAGGGAACAGGGAGAAACCATCCATCTCACTGACAGCAGGAAATGCGACAGACCCGGAAGAGGAAGGGCACGACACACCAGGGCCCTGGAACACAGCACGCAAGGCCAGGAACACTCCAGCAGGCTGCTCAGTCCCTGGACTGGGGGAGCACATCTGGCCTTGGATTTCCCGAAGCTCTATTCAAACCAGAAGGCTACGACCAGACGAACAGATCTGAGGGGATGAATACATGGCTCTGCTATAACACTATCCATGCTCAAGGCCTTTTTTAAAGTACAAAGGCAAGACGCAGAGTCTGAAACAGGACCAAACCCAAAAATAGAAGACCCTCAGTCCTTGAAAAAAAAAAAA
>CABHPQ010171148.1:0-40137 GCA_902168405.1 Peromyscus aztecus
CCCCCCCCTCTCAGCTAACCTTTCCTTTCTGGGGATTATTCAAAATTGCACACCCACATCTATGTCCCAGAGACATTTCACAAACTAACCACCCAGGAAACCATCTAAAGTTCATTTGGGATGTGGTTGCCTTTTTTGGGACACACTTCCCTGCCCGAGGGGCTTGGTAATGTGGAATACTTTTTTTAAAAAGTAAGTGGATGGCAGGAAAGATAGGGACACGAATATAAAGTCTCCCCAACGCCCCCACATGGAGCCTCTGGATAAGACTCAGGTATTTCCGCAGTAGCAGTTTCACAGAGGTGACGGTCACCTCAGCCTTCCAAAGTCTCCAGCCTAGGCCATTTTGCAGTTTGCTGAAAACCCTCCAACCACCCTCCTGTTGCGACTTACGCTTCTGGTGCAAAGAAACCTTCACCCAGGGTCACTCTCCAGATTGGACCACTCACATTCTAATACATGGTCTTATACATGGGTAAAGTTGATCTCTCTCCCAGCCTGGGAGGCCCAACCCAGGAGCTGAGGCTGCAGGCTCTGGTGTTCTAGGAAGACTGAAACTATGACTGGGATACACTCACAGGGGGAAACAGGGCTTCCTGGACCTGCAGTCTCGCCAAAGATGCACGTGAGCCCTACTCCTGCACATTCTGGAAGAAAACAGAGGACCAGTGCCAGGGGGAGATGAAGAAAGATCAGGGCAGGGAGCCGCCCCAAGCTATCCACCCCATTTTCTGGACTGCATTTCCCATCGAAGTCCCTCTCCCAGTCTCTCTAGTGGCACCTGTACTGTGGCGTGGACTTCTATTCCAGCTCCTGCGGGACACATCTGTCTCCACGATTTGCTCCTCCCTTGGGGGTGATAGTCAAGTGCTCCCGGGACGGTTTCCAGAAGCTAAGCAGTCGTGGGGGCTGGGCCGACGGGTGGGGTCGCAGCGTCGTGACTATGCCCGCCCAGCCACGCGGGGAGGCGCCCCGGGTGACAGCCCCAAAGGCCACACCCTCGGCCCGGCCTGGCCCCGCCCCCGCCCGTGCGCGCTGGCAGCTAGGGGAGGCGTGTGCTGCTCCTGCAGCCAGCTAGAGAGCGAGACTGGGATGAATACTGGAGAAGGAATCCAGGCTTAACAAGTGATCGCTGCTGTCTAGGATTTCGGGGGAACCTTGACTTCCGTTCCCAGCCCAGGTCTGCTGTGCCGAACTCCAGAGGAACCAAGAATCTCCGGGGTCTACCTTGGGGCGTCCCTAATCCCCACCTCTGGGCTCCAGTAACGAGGACTCTGTGACACCCCCCACCCCCTACCCCGGCCAAGGCGACAGAACTTGTTCCGTGGATATTTGGGAGCCTCCACCTGCCAAATCCGAGTGATTTCTTGTACTGCGCCCCCACCCCCCATGATTCTGCCCCTCCTCCAGCTGTTGCAGCTTGAGGGGGAAAAACAAATCACCGGGAGATTTTTCTCTATTTTTATTTTTCTCACTTGCTGGGAACGGTAAGTATGATACCTTTCTTATCTTTCCCCCACCCTACTCTTTTGGCTGTTGAGAAACTGTGGACATTTGAGGAATAAATAATATCGAGAATGTGACAGAAGGACATGAATGGAAGGCGGTTAAAAATAAACCAGGAGGTGGGAGAAGGGAGGTGCAGATGCAACGCGGCGCTCTGGGGGCAACCCAGGGGATGGGGCGAGTGCGCCCCGCTTAATGTGCCTGAGCGGGAACCCAGGTCTGGAGGCCAGGGCGCAATTAAAGATGTCGTTCCCCATTGAGGTGGGGTTTAGATTCAGCATCGTTTTCGTTTTGCCTGATCCCAGCCTCACCGTTCCTCTCCTTTGCGAACAGCTGATGAGCGGGTCTGTATTGCTGCCTCTCCCAACATTAGGATGGCATGCATTTTCAGAGTGTTTGAGCAGTCCACAGGGACTGGATAAATGGTGTGCAATGAAGTACGTGTTTCTTATGGTGTTGACTTGTCTGATTCTATCACCCTTTTAATTGTTAATTTTGTCCCCTTTCTGCTCTTCTCTCAGATTTGGTTCAGGTACCACCCTACCACAGTTGCAGAAATTAGCATCTAGAGAGGAAAACAGCCTTGCTGTTGTTGGATAAGAGGAGAAGAGTGATGCTTGGCTGGTGTTTGGGAGTATAGAGACAGGAATAGGTACCTTGCAACATCCTATTAGTTTAATGGTGTTAAGAAAGGAGGAGGAAAACCCCTGCAAAGGTCTCTTGCAAAAGTATGCTTGATTCTCCTAAGAGGAATACCTGGAGAAAGAGAGATTTTAAACCAATTGGGTTTGTTGGAAAAATGGTTTGATAGGCTTATCCTTCTTTCTTTCTTTCTTTCTCTCTCTCTTTCTTTCTTTCTTTCTTTCTTTCTTTCTTTCTTTCTTTCTTTCTTTCTTTCTTTCTTTCTTTCTTTCTTTCTTTCTTTCTCGTCCCTCCATCTCCCCTTTCCCCATCCCTCCCTCCTTCTCTTCCTCCCTCTCTTCTCCCTTTCCTTCTTTCTGTCTCTCTAGGATAGTGAGGTAACTAGGAGCCAATTAAAAGGAACACAGTTTGCTTTTGGAATGTGGAAGAGTGACTTAGAAAAACAGTAATTAACAAGCCTAAATAAATAAATGAATAAGGAAGCATTTGCTGTAGGGCAGAAAAAAGGTGGTTCTAGAGCTAGCAGAGTTAATAGTGAGCTAGCAGATCCTCTAATCCACGACCTTTGGGGGAGTTGCTTGGGTGGGAGGGGGATCTGTACACTTGTAAATATATGGGCACGTCAGTTACTAAGGACTTACTTAAGTGGTATCTATGCAAACTGTGGATGTTGAGAAGTTGAACAAATTCTCAGGCTATTTGGACTGTGCCAATCTTAAGGATGTTGGTTAACATGCCACAGTGAACATAAGTAGCCATAGGACAGTTTTATAAGTAAAGTCTTGGAGACCTCTCCGTGGTAAACACTTCTGAATGTAAGCTGATGTGATGAGTCAGACAGAGGAGGAGATGTCACCAGGAATAACTTCTGAGGTGTGTTTCCTGGATTCTTTTTTTTTTTTTTTGGTCTAATCTAGTGTGTGTGTGTATGTGTGTGTGTGTGTGTGTGTGTGATATCTTCTGTTTGCCATTTTCCTGCTTGTCATTTAAGTTATGGGACTGACACCAACAGCAAAGAGCAGCAGGTGCTCAAGGATAGGATCCTGTTAATGGCTTCACAAAGTCATTGCTCTCATGTTGCCCGAGTGTTTCCAATAATAGAAGCTAGAGGATGCCCTGAATTCTACCTGTTATCATCCTTCCCAATTCTTTGGGTCACTTTCTGTATTCTTAGAAGTCTTCTTGGAAGAAGCAGGAGGAGACTGGAGTTAGGGTCAGAAGGTTTCTGAACTTCTGGCTGGGGAGATGAATTCAATGGACGTAGGAGAGCAAGGTAAGAAAAGAGGGCCAGGAAGTGATGGCAGGACGGATTGGGGTCTGCCAAAAATTGTGGGGTGAATTGGAGAATGAGAGAGCAGGATAAGATTAAAAGGAGGTAGAGTGTGTACTCCAAGGGCAATATCCACACATTCCAGAAGAGTAGAGCAGGTGAACACAGAGGTTTCAAGGAGAGGGGATGGTTACTAAGAGATGTGGGAACTGAGATTTGCTTCGAGGCTGTGGGTGGTAGGGAGTGTTCAGGAAGCTGGAGTAGAGAAAAAAACAACAGGGGCATGTTTCATGGGATCAGAGAATGCCAGATTCAGATTCTCACAGGCACTGGTGAGTGTCGTAGTACCCTGGATGTGCTCGAGCTCCGTCCTTTTCCACTTTAGACAGTGGCAAAGATTGTGAATTTTGGGAGTGGGTGGATAGGTGACAACAGAGTTTAAGGCTGTGTTATCCACAACTGTCATATTCATTGCCATTCATTATGTGCAACACAGTGTGCCATCTGATAGCATCCATGATCTCAGTTGGTCCTTACAAAGGGAGGGGATGAACTGGGTTGTTTACACTTTATAGATGAGGTAATTGATGTTCATTCAAGTAGTTTCAGTCTAAACTGAAGAAAACTGTTCTTTTTTTCACTTCTTTAATTCTGAGTAAAGTCATAAAAAGAAAATGGAAGGGTTCTTAATTCAGCAACATTTTATGAGTGAAAATTTTAAAGAGAATTCCTTGAGATAAATGAATAATGAAAACAGCCACAGCATTGCTATTGTGGAGTGAAGAGAATGCTGGCGAGAATTAAAACCTGGCATTGGTGAAGGGGCAGAGGAAAGCAAGACCCATGTGGGTTGAGAATGGACAGAAGCAAAAGAGATGAGTTGACACACACAGACACACAGACACAGACACACACACAGACACGCACACAGAGACAGACAGACAGACAGACAGACAGACACACACACACACACACACACACACACACACACACACACACACACACACACACTGGACCGAGCTGAACTAATAACCAAAGAAGAAAGCAAGATTGATGTTGAGTGGGAGAGATTTTAGAGCATCCTGCCCTGTGCTCTTGAAAAGTTATGGTCTCTTGGTGTGTGTCTCGTGATTTGCTTGAGGACAAGAGAAGAAGTGTATGTGGATTAAAGGGCTGTTTGCTCTCTATGGTTTGATTCTTTTTATTTTTCTCCTGTGCTTGTTTCCCATCCCTCCTCAGGTGAAGTGATTCTCTGAATGAGTCTAGCCAAAGGATGTTCTTCATTTCCTGATTTCTATGGAGACCTCAGAGTTGGGTTTGCCTCTGCTGGAACCTCATCTTCCACCCTCTCTGCCTTCCATGGTCTTTGCCTCTTTCTACAACTTGACATTGTCTGTGGGTTCATGAAGCCTTTAATGATCTTAGAAATCATCCTCATAGACTGAGCAGCAATGGTTGGACATATTTTAAGCCACATCTTAACATGGGTCAAGCCATCACTAGAAGGCAAGTGCTAAGACTAAAGACATATTTACATTTTATTTAAATTGGATGGACTGGGCTTTGGACAATTTCCATGCAGAAAAATGTATTTCATTTTCTAGGCACAACTTCTGGCTGTCAGATTCTTGCTGTCTTTGAGTCTTGTAGCGTCATCACCAACCGCATCCCAGACATACTTCCAGATTTGAACATCTACCCCAAAACACGTAGGTGTTTGGGAGACCGCAACATTTCATGACTTATGTTTGAGGAGCACTAGGCTGTTGTCTAGACTAGCCAAGCTCTGGAAAGCAACGCTGAATCTCTGAGAAGAGGGAGCATGGGGTGTGCTGATTTAAAAACAGAAAATGCAAAGTTGGACTGAAAATATCCTAAGTCTTCCAGGCAATCTGCTTAAGGCTTCCAAACTTACCTTAATTTGGTAAGAAAATAAGCTGACCTATTTTTCTTCTTCTTCTTCTCTTACAACTGGAACCAGCCATTCCACCACCATGGAGGTTGCAATGGTGAGTGCAGAGAGCTCAGGGTGCAACAGCCATATGCCTTATGGTTATGCAGCCCAGGCCCGGGCCCGAGAGCGGGAGAGACTTGCTCACTCCAGGGCGGCTGCAGCTGCTGCTGTGGCAGCTGCCACGGCTGCTGTTGAAGGCACTGGGGGTTCTGGTGGAGGCCCCCATCATCACCACCAGACGCGAGGGGCCTACTCCTCCCATGATCCTCAAGGTAGCCGAGGGAGTCGGAGGCGTCGTCGTCAGCGAACTGAAAAGAAGAAACTCCACCATCGGCAGAGCAGTTTTCCTCATTGCTCGGACTTGATGCCCAGTGGCTCTGAAGAGAAGATCTTGAGGGAGCTGAGTGAGGAAGAGGAAGAGGAGGAGGAAGAAGAGGAGGAGGAAGAGGAGGGAAGGTTTTACTATAGTGAAGATGACCATGGGGATGGGTGTTCGTACACAGACCTGCTGCCACAGGATGATGGTGGTGGTGGTGGCTACAGTTCAGTCCGCTACAGTGATTGCTGTGAACGTGTGGTGATAAATGTGTCTGGCCTACGCTTTGAAACCCAAATGAAAACTTTGGCCCAGTTTCCAGAAACTCTGTTGGGAGACCCTGAGAAGAGGACTCAGTACTTCGACCCTTTGCGCAATGAGTATTTTTTTGATAGGAACCGACCCAGCTTTGACGCCATTTTATATTATTACCAGTCAGGAGGCCGCCTGAAGAGGCCAGTCAATGTCCCCTTTGATATCTTCACTGAAGAGGTGAAGTTCTATCAGTTGGGAGAGGAAGCCCTGCTCAAGTTCCGCGAGGATGAGGGCTTTGTGAGAGAAGAGGAGGACAGGGCTCTGCCAGAGAATGAATTTAAAAAACAGATTTGGCTTCTCTTTGAATATCCAGAGAGTTCTAGCCCTGCCAGGGGTATAGCCATTGTATCTGTCCTGGTCATCTTAATCTCTATTGTCATATTTTGCCTGGAAACCTTGCCCGAGTTCAGAGATGATAGAGATCTCATCATGGCCCTCAGTGCAGGTGGGCACAGCAGATTGTTGAATGACACATCGGCCTCCCACCTGGAGAACTCAGGGCACACAATATTCAATGACCCTTTCTTCATCGTGGAGACAGTGTGTATTGTGTGGTTTTCCTTTGAGTTTGTGGTTCGATGCTTTGCTTGCCCCAGCCAAGCTCTCTTCTTCAAAAACATCATGAACATCATTGATATTGTCTCCATTTTGCCTTACTTCATCACTCTGGGCACTGATCTGGCCCAGCAGCAAGGAGGTGGCAATGGCCAGCAGCAGCAGGCCATGTCCTTTGCCATCCTCAGGATCATTCGTCTGGTCCGAGTATTCCGGATCTTCAAACTCTCCAGACACTCAAAAGGCCTGCAGATCCTGGGCCACACCCTCAGAGCCAGCATGCGGGAACTGGGCCTCCTTATCTTTTTCCTCTTCATCGGGGTCATTCTCTTTTCCAGCGCTGTATATTTTGCAGAGGCAGATGAACCCACCACCCATTTCCAAAGCATCCCGGATGCGTTTTGGTGGGCTGTGGTAACCATGACAACTGTGGGCTACGGGGACATGAAGCCCATCACAGTGGGAGGAAAGATTGTGGGGTCCCTGTGTGCCATTGCGGGTGTCTTAACCATTGCTTTGCCTGTGCCGGTGATTGTGTCTAACTTTAACTATTTCTACCACAGAGAGACTGAAAATGAGGAGCAGACCCAGCTGACACAAAATGCAGTTAGTTGTCCATACCTCCCTTCTAATTTGCTCAAGAAATTTCGGAGCTCCACTTCTTCATCCCTGGGGGACAAGTCAGAGTATCTGGAGATGGAAGAAGGGGTGAAGGAATCTCTATGTGGAAAGGAAGAGAAGTGTCAGGGAAAGGGGGATGATAGTGAGACAGATAAAAACAATTGTTCTAATGCAAAGGCTGTGGAGACCGATGTGTGAATCGCTTTCTCCACCTGCCACTGCCCCTCCCCCATCTCCAAATATATTCATGCATAGAGTGCAGTTATGAAAATGAAATATGCAAATGATTGCAATGCATACAGTAGTACACTGTTTAATGGTAATACATGGCATAATTGTGACTAAATTTGTATTGCATATCAAATAAATGATACATCTTGGAGAAGAGGGAGGCTTAAATAGAGCAGATCTATCTTTATATTTTTTAATAGAATGCAAGAATTTTGCACATAATGAGAAAAATGTTAATAGTAAAGATGGCCCTGAGGAGAGCGAGTGTGTGTCTATGTGTGAGCGCGTGTGTGTGCACATGGGTATGTAAGTAAATTGTCAACATTGTTGGGAATTGTGCTGTGATGGGAAAAGTTGGCATTCTGAAGTATTTACTATGTAAGAACTAATGAATTTGAGCAGTCTTTTATCAGTGTTTTAATAATATCTCCTATGTCTTTGGATTCTGTAGTTGTTTTTTTAGAAATTGTAAGAATTACTGTGTAGAAAAAAGAGAAAGTAAATTATTTAATAGAATATAGGTCACAATTTAATCTTGGATTTAATTAAAGTTTATTTTTAACTGGAAATTAACTTTTGAAAAGGCTGCAGGGGCCTTTAGAAATTGATTATATTTTATTATTAATTTTGGGGAGGTATAATAGCAAATGCCTAACATTCTGGAGGAAATGTACCAAGTTTTGTTCACAGGTCATGAGACTGGAATTTTTTTCTTTTGCACTACTTTCTATGCTGAAGACCGAGAGAGACTTCATACTGTGAATGTTTACTAAAATACTGATCAGTTCAATGACAATCATTGGAAGAATGCTTTCTTAGTCTTATTTTATCATTCTTTTCCTTTCGTGAGACTAATGACTACACAGATAACAGCACATGGTTCCTGTTTTAAAATCTGAACAACTGATCTACAAAGGGACTATGAAGTAAAATTCAGCAGCTGAATCTTTTGAAATTGGTGTGTTACAATGATGCTTCAGAAACCATACTATTTTAAATACTCTTATGCCTTTTAAGTCCAGAATAATTTAACCAAAGTTATTGCATGCACAGAAAGAATTCTTGAAGAAATAAGGCACCCAGCAGCTACAACAATTATGGCTTAAGGTCTTTTTATTAAATATGCACCAAAATGCTAGACTTTAGTCCATTTTGTGTATGTGTGTATGTGTGCAGCTACAAAAAAAAAACAAACAAAAACAAAACCACAAAATTTGGGGTTTCACCTCAAATGCTAAAGCACTCTGCTAAAACTGAGCTATAGAGGAATGGTTTTAGAACATTTGGTTTCCTTATCGGCATTGTAATCAGTATCATGTTTATCACAGGGGGTTTCTGAGGACAACACTTCCATTTAACTGACAACAGGCATTCTTGAATTTGAGGTAGCACAAAGTGATGAGACTTGCACCACTGTGTCACCATGAAATACAGCTCAGATCACTCAGTAAAACACAGAAGAGGCCTTACTCTCATATATAAAAACTCCAAACAAAACAAAACAAAATCCTCTTTAAAAATGGTTGTCCTGAGCATTTTGGGATAATACCGTGTCTATTATTTCAGCCTGTAACAAACTTGACAAATGTGAATAAACCCTAATAAACCAAAAATAAGCAACAAAAGAAACACCCCCACACCACCCTTATAATTGGTTTTTTCAAATACTTTTGGCCCCCCAAATCACTGGATACATTCTACCTCTCCTTTAATGGTGTTTGAAGTGAAAAGAGTTCTAGTCAATCAACGCCTCTCTTCCTGTCTTTTCTCTACACTCATAGGGAAACATTTTGCTAGAACTCTGTCTGGAGAAGGAAAGACAGCAAGCAGTGGAGATGATTGAATGACACGGTGGCACCTTGCGATCAGGATTCCAGAGATGACATTCTAATACATTGTACAGATGTTCTAATACAATGACGTTCTAATACATCGCACTGGAGCAAAATGTAATGAGCCTTTGACAGGCATGGTCATAATCTCTTGGCAAGAATCACTTAAACATGTCTACACCTCCTTTTTTTTGTAATGAGTAGAAAAGCATATTAAGTCCCAGGATTTAGGAAAGCAAAGGAAAGCTTGAAAGCTCTGAAATGTTGAGTTTAATGCAAGTGCTTGATATGATTTCTAAATTATTCAACAGTTCTCTAGCATGGGGCATTCACTGAGTATTTTGAAGAAGTAACAGTAATGCTTTGTCTGTGATAAGGAGGGAAATGTTCTGAATTTCTTTGTTTCTTTGGCATTTCCTTTCTAAATCAGGAAAGTTATATTAAGTTTATTTGATGATATGGATTATATTGATAATTCTGAGACTTCATAAGCTACAGATAATTAAGAATCCTGGGGCTTCCTTTATCTCACAGAGGTTTTTATTCTTTTCTTTCTTTTTTTTCTTTCTTTTTTTTTTTTTTTAGGGAAACTGATGGAACTGTCAGTCATGTGCTTTCAAACCAAATATTAGATCGTCATTCAAAGTGTTTTCCTCCATGCAAGATGCATTTATCTTAGGGTGCATAGATTAATTCTACCTTGAGAGGAAAGCTTGAGGCCCCTTTGCCTTGAGGGTGGGCATTTCTGCAAGTGGCACTTCTTCATGTGGAAGTCGGCTGTTCAGTTCACCTGTGAACTGACAGCGATTCCCAGGTTCAAGCTATGCAAAGTGCTCTAGGACCTTTGTGAAGATTTTCTACCAAGGAATAATGCTGCTGTGTAAACTGATTTAGGAAACTGTATTTTCTTAGATGCCACCATACAGGTTTGAAATATGTACAGGTTTACCATACAGGGAAGAAAAACAGAAGTAATCCCTTTCAAGATCATTATGCTTGGGATCAGAAGTCCTTTCCAGATGACATTATCCAGATCACACCATCTGAATGTCATCTTAATCAGGATCCTTTCACAGGTCGATGCACTGTTATTTCTTGCAAATTCTTGAAAAGGAAGCAGTGATACCTAATGGTTATGAGAAAGAAAGGAAGAGCAGATATTATTTTCATTTCTGTGAAAGGGAGATGGTGCCATAGGAGTGATGGTTGGTCCAGGGAAATCACGAGAGCTGTGCATAGACTGTGTCGTTTGATTCTTAAGCTTTATTATTTCTTTTTAAAAATACAAATAGGAATTTTGGGGTACATTTTTATTTTATCCCTTCAGTACCCACATTCTACTATGGAGTTGATAAGACTATTTTGATTTAACTAAATACCCCATCGAGATGATAACACCATCTGCAGAGGTTGTGTTTTTTTTCTTTAAGTAACAGCATCATAATATTTGTAGTCATTGTTAAATTTATTGAAAAACCAAGAATTTGAGAATTTTAAAATATAAACCAAACTGAGTGAATAGGGTGTATTTTAAAGCTCTTTATTCTACAAACTTATAAAGGGAAGGTATTCAATTAGTGAAAAATACCTCCTCTGTCTCCAGTTGAATACATACAAGTGAAGGTTGGTAAGTAAATATTTTTATTGTTTTTCTTTATTGAAGAGCAGTGTTGTCATAGTGTTCTGACCTGTGCTGGGAACTCATTTTATGCTTAGACACGTGTAGTACTTTACAAGCATTTTTGCATTTCTTGTTGAGTTTATTTCACATAGAACCACTGAAGCTTTTAAAAACAAAACAAAAAGCTCTTTTCATTAAACATGCATATGTTTAATAAAACCGAAACCATGAATAGATATAGCCAAGGAAAATATACAGGGCTAACATATGTATTGTCCTAGTTCATAAAAAGTCATTATTAATCAATGGGAAGTAATTTTCATCTGATTTAAATAATAACAGCAGAACTCTGCTTTTCAACAGAATCAGAAATGGTGTTGTCCATTGCTAATTTTCAGGGCACTGGTGTGTCTGTCATATTAATGTCATTACCAAGTCAAGTGGAAATATATGTAGATTTTGTTTACATTTGAAAAAGTGCTCCTGTGGTGACATGCTCATATACACCATGCAGAGTGTAATGGATATCTTGTGTCTTTTTTTTTTTTATTGATACAGTTTAGAATGGTTATGGGCTGTCATTCAGTGACAAAAGGGCCTGTTCCAGGAAATCTTCTTGACCCAAAAGTCATTCTGAATTCTGCAAGGGACATTTGATATGGACAAAAGGTACTGCTTGGTTTTCCTGCTGACAAGAAACTTGATTCTAAGTATATAATTTTCCAGACCAACGTAGCTTCCCTAGATTAGACCACAATCTTGCTTTCTAATACTGGGATCTGAATTCCTATTTGAATGAAGGCTGATGAAATATTTTTTGTTCAAGATTGAAGAAACCGAAGCTATTTTTTCAGTAAATGGGAATATGTACTTCTAAAAAGTAAATTAAGATTAGGACTGTGATAGGAATTTTATTTCTGGCTTCGTTGTCTGTTCCCATAGCAGTCCTGATTTCTCACAGTATCTTCTTCATAAAAGTATGCTAATATGTATCAGGCCATCTGGTCCAATTTGAGGTTCAGAAAATATGATCATTTTGGAGGAGAGGGAGAAAGATTAAATCCCAGGCATGACTTGGTACCTTTGAAGAGCATAGCACATGTTTATCAGCTGAGGCTCTAAGAGAGAGCCAAGCATTCCCCATTCAGATTTCAGGATCAGAGTGGATTTATCAGGCCAATTCCGTGTTCCTTATGAAGCCTTATCATACTGGAAGTCATACTCTCCAATTCATGAGCCACAGCGGGGCTGACCTAAGCTTTAGTTTATATCTATTTGCTGTTACTGGTGTCTTGAAATGTAAATTTGTATGGAGGTCACCAGCATCTAGATGACTTTGAGATATTTGATTCAGAAATAGTTAATTAACTCTTGCTTTCTGGCCTAGGAATGATCTGTTTTATAGATTATTCATAGTGGGTTTATCATCCGGGACTGTCTTTACTCAGGCTCTGAATTCTATTTTCTATTGATACATAGACAGTTTGGAAATACAAAGCCATAAAAGGGTACATTAATAGAGTATGCAGATCTGAACATAGTGTTACATGCCTTTAATCCCAGCACTTGAGGAGCTGAGCCAGGGAAGTCACCAGTTCAGGACAAGCCTGGGTTACATAAGTGGTTTCAGGGCTACATATCTTGACTCAAAAAACACTGTATAAAGAAAAAAAAAATCAGAATTCAGAAAATAAGCAAGACCTAACTGTGCAGCTAAGTCTGGTGAGCCAGTGCAGGAGATAAATATGAAATACACAGGGCAGCTTTTTTTTTTTTTTGGTTCCTGTGGTTTTCAGAGATAATGAAGAGGTGATTGCTGTAGATGGTGTAAACCAGAAAGTAGCTATAGATCAAATATGCAGGTTAATATTTTCTGTGAAATGTCAGATGACATGATAGCCCATCTTAACAGTATTCTTAACAGTCATCTAGGAAAACCCAGTAAATATAGAGGATGATCTCTCTTCTTCTAGACATTAATATCATGCAGAAATGTGCTTCATTCTTTTCATTTTTCCATTTATCAGGAGAGCAAAGACATTTTTGTCCACAGCTTCTTTAATTACTGGTTATTGGGGGTCCATCACTTCTAAAAGCAGTTATATAAACAGAGTCTGAGTATCAACTAAAGCTGGACCAACTAATTTTGTTTGTTTCAGAAGAATCACATACACATACCATACATTTATGTTACGTGTATTATGCATTTCTTATTCTTTCTTTGTTAGGACAAATATGTATAAGGAAATAAGTAATCTGAGATATTGCAAAAAGACAGCCTGAAGTGAAAAGGTGAAGTTTTCCATTAGTAAGAAAATAAGCATTGTGGAGAAATGGTGATATCTGAGGATTGAAAAGTGTTGTTTTTTAAACTTTAGGTTAGATTTTGTGTCTTAGACCTACAATGGCATTAGCGCTAACCTCTGGGGAGTCCCATGGGATACAGGGAGAAGGAGTGTCCATCTCAGGAAGAAAGCTTGTTTTTTCCTTCATGAGACATTGCAAAATGTTTATTTTTAGACACATTTTCATTCTATAAAAGATGCACATGGAAAGTAACCTAGTAGTCTTTAGAAATTAGACTTACTTAAAGCTATTATCTTTCTGTGTTTTTTTTGTAAATGTTGCTGTATATGTCTCCTCAGTTGTCCAATTTAACTATAATATTAAAAGTTTTATGTTATTAATATCTCTTACTCTCTAAAGGCAGTCACATAAAATAGTTGGAAAATACAGGCTTTCTTATAAGACCAGATGATAATTATCTGAATCCACACCCAGTCTTGATAAGGACCGTATTAGCTAGCTTGGAAGATGCATGCTGTTCTATTTATAGACTGAATAAGCTTGTACTTGAATGGATTGGTGATTTCCCCAAAGAACACTCATGGCGTTGATAGCACCTGAGTGAGTCTTTCTTTTCCTTCTCAATGGTAGGGATCACGATCCAAACGAGGCTTTCAGTTGCTACCAGGGAGAGTAGGAAATAATTAATGAGTCTCTTTGGACTGATGTCTGTGAAGAGGTTATAGACTCCCTAGGGAAAGCCTTTGGTTTAAGATTTATTTACTTACTTGCCATTTCTGGTTGAAACAAAAATTTAATAGGTCATTATCTATTTTTAAAAATATTTTTATGAATTCTTGAGAATTTCATACATTTTGTTCATATTTGCTCCCTACCCTCTCTTCTTCCATATCTATCTCCCATTCCATACCTACTCAACTTTGTGCTTGCATTCAAAACAACAAAGTCAATTAGTGCTGCCTATGTATTCTTGGGTGTGTGCCATTCACTGAAATGTGTTTGACCTGCTAGGAGCTGCCCTTAAATAAACTAGCTGTCCTTCTCCCAGAATTTTTAAATTTCAGGTTGATTGTCTTAATAATAGAATGATATTTGAGAAAAGAGTAGTTAGAGATCCTAAGCTTCATATTATTTTATTAACTTCAGGCATATTTCTAGCTAACCATTTTAAGAAATTAATATATTTGGAGGTTGCAATATATAGTCAGAACTATTTGTTTGGAGAGAGATTTAGCCTAGAAATAGTGACTTATTTAATTCATTCTTTCTGAGAATATAATGCAGTCCCTTTGCATTTTTGTACTCCCTTCCTTGACGTTCAATATTATATTTAAATTGATAGATTTCATATAACCATTTCGGCTTTCTAACATAGTAATAGGCACTTATGCATTGATTAGATGATGGCAGGTGTATTTGATGCCTTCTTTTGCAACATTTGCTTTTGGTCTGTTTTCAAGCTGACTTCAGTAATTATAAAATACAACACAAGATGTGCCTGTTCACTGTATCATAGTAAACAGATACTGTTGGAATATTAGAGTACCTTTTCTGAGTATCTATAAGTGACCTCAGAGTTCTTGACCAATTTCTTCCAGAATGGAATCAGGATCTAGGACCAGAGCCAACTGAGAGACAGGTGGAGTAGGAGGCAGGTGGGCAAGAAGCAAGAAGTGATGCCTAAATGAAGCCATCAATTTGTTGGAATTATTAGCTAGATCAGTCTAGAAACAGCTGCATTTTATAATGCTAATTATATATTTTTGCTAACCCAAGGTATCCAGAAGAGTGCATGTATCTCCTATAGTAGGCATATGGATGGGCATGTCCCACTGTCACAATTCTCTGCTTTCTGTCTCCTAGAACACTTACGTGTGAAAGCTACACCCGCTGCTGCAAAATCAGGCTAAAACGTACTTTTCCCTTCTGCAAAGGGTATTCTCACATCTTTAAAAGATTGACACTTGGGCACTGGTCATACATCGAAACTGAGCTAGGTAACCAACAGAAGCTCTGGGAATGAACATCACTAACGTAGAGCTATGTGGTATGTTTATGTTGGTTATTGCTTGTGTGTAATGCTTTAGAGGAATGGAGAAATCATAAAAGTTGTGCAACCTCATTAGAACTCTGTTGTCATATGCTCCTTGCTGGTTTAGCTATTGCAGTGACTGCTTTCATCCACGCAGAGAAGAGGTGTCATTTCACTATCAGAATCCACATATTTCACAGGCTTCCAGGCAGTGTGAGAAAGAAAGGGTTAGATTAGATAGATAAGCATGAAGCAACATACAGTATTTCAAGGTGTGAGTCATCTTGTGATGCCAGCCTATTTTTATTCTCTCAAGGGATCGAGAGGAATCTTTAGATGGGAGCAGTTCTCTTCAGGAACTGCCATTTCCTCCTTGTACATCCATGGTGTCACTCTCAGAGATTAGTCTCATGTCACAGGAGGTAAATCCTACCTTCACTGCTAAAACATGCTGGAAATCACATGCTGGATTTTTTCAGTTTTATAAAGGCTTAGTTACATTATAACCTTTGCAAGAGATAAAAAAAGCCATCTGACTTGAAAATATTTTGTTGCTTCCCTGAAGGGGTTTGGTGATGAGTAATGGTGTAAGATTCTAATGTATGTTTAAACTAAAGAAAAAGTAAATTATACAGAGATGTCATTTTTGTTTGCTTTTTCATCTTTCACCTGATTACTAAGCATATTTTAAGGTTCAAGAGACAGACAGAGAAAATGCTTGGCTCGCCCACCTTCCCAAGACCCCACCTCTTGTCACACATCATTACTTCCACCTGAGCCTGCAATATGAAGGACATTGCCATTCTCTGTTCACACATTTCCTAGCAGGAGCTATTTGTGTGTGATTTAAGTAGATGTCTTGCTATTTTATAAATCAGGTCATAGCAGTGCACATCCAGAGAGCTCCTACTGTCACCTGCATTGTGAGTCTGTTCTGTCCTGTCATTATGCTAGCTCTTTTCTGCCTATTACTGAACAGCTGGGATTTTTGAAACAGCTGGATGATTAGATTTTTTTCTTCCTGTTTTTCATCCAGATGCTTTAGTACTGTGTAGAAACAATGCTGGTGTGGAACGACCTGGGAACATAATAATAACAACAATAAAATCTGTTCTGATATAGTTGTTATTAGGTATTGAGTCACATTTAAGGGGAGTTTGATGTCTTTTGCTTCATAAACATGTCCTCATTTTCATAAACATAAACATCAGCCTCATTTTGATTCCTAGACAAAAATGTTGATTTGCCAGCTTTTTAAATGCCTCTTGTGTTACACCTTAGGCTACTGAAACTGCTTTGACTGCTACATTGATTTGCTTAAGGGGAGGTGTTTATACACAAAGAGTCAGCACCTGAATTTTCCACTCAGGGCTAACGTGAGGAGCTGACAGCAGGCAAGCTATAGCCCTCTCACTCAGTCTATTTTTAGGTTGGTCCCTTTGTGGCTGACATCAACCCTGACTGGGAAGCTTGAACAGAGACAATGAAGTGTTCTATTATGAAGATTTTCAGATTTATCCTACTGTATAGTATTACCAAAGAGAAAAAACAATTTTAATGATGTTTATGGGTGTCCTACCCAGACTAGAATTAGAAGAAAAAAACTGTGTACAGACTTCTCATTCAGCAGTTATTTTTTCCATAGATATTCCTTAAGTGCAGGCTGGGCTACGCAAGATGTCCTGAATCTTCAGAAAATCATATCTAGGTAAATGAATTTTTAAGATATGGAAAGATTCATTTTTGTAAAAAATCCAATTTTGCCCATTGCTCCTATGTTTTCTTCTTTCTCAGAAGCTACCTACATGTGTGACAGGGTCTAGTTTCTTACTGGAGCTTGAACTGCCAGACTATTATGAAGAAATGATACTTAAAAAAATTGTGTCTTGTTTCCTGAAATGTACTTTTTAAAATAATAGCTTTTAAACCAGCAGAATAATAAATAGTTCTAAATCCAAGCTGACATAACTTACTTTTAGGGGTGTGTGTGTTAAAGTGTAACAATAGTTAGTGTTTTCAAATAGTGATGGTAATTGTGTGGAAAGTATTTCCTCCACAGAATTTACATTTCTTCCTTCCTTCCTTCCTTCCTTCCTTCCTTCCTTCCTTCCTTCCTTCCTTCCTTCCTTCCTTCCTTCCTTTCTTTTGTTTTGTTTTTCGAGACAGGGTTTCTCTGTGTAGCCCTGGCTGTCCTGGAACTCCCTCTGTAGACCAGGCTAGCCTCGAACTCACAGAGATCCACCTGCCTCTGCCTCTCAACATTCTTTAATTTAGTAATATGTAAGCAAATTATAGTGAGAGAGATGTATAGGGACAGATGACGATGATGGTGGTGGTGATGATGATGGATAGGTAGAGTGATAGACAGATGGGTAGACAGGTAGACAGATAAAGAGATGTACAGAAGTGAAAGAAGACAACACAAATCAGAAATATCTGAAAAAGAGTAAATGTTATTTTAAAAAAATCTCTTGAGTAGCATTTCTGAGATCATCATTCTTGTGTTTCCATAAGAATATTTTCTTTTAAAAAATACAACCGATATTGCTTCCACAAATTCTTGCCTAAATAAGGGCATAGATTTTGTTCTTAAATGCAAAAAGTTTTTTGTTTGTTTTGGGTGGCTATTTCTACTACATCTACTAGAAAACAGAATTGTATCATTGCAGTTGGCCAAGTGAGAGAATGTGAGATCAATTTTAATGTTTCTGTGAGACTTTTAGTATGCATTGCTGAGATATAGCTGGTGTTGGCTCAGATTTTCATTTGTTCTCAAGACACTGCCTTGTTAGCTTGTAGAGACTCCATATACCTCTCTTCCTCTTCCAGAAATCAGGCCATGTCTCCATCCCTACAGTCCCTTTCTGGAACAGAAAGTTGATAAGAAAGCATGCTATGCCGTGGCCTTGCAGGTTATAGCTACAGGATAAGCTTGCAGTACCTGCCTAGTACCCCTTCAGACATAGCTTAGACCTAGCTAAGCCACATGGTATGGGGAAAACTTCCTGATGCTACTGAAAAGCTCTTTTGTTCTCTGGAGCGAAAGGTCTGTCTCTTTAGGACATCCCTTCATGCTATTCTTGGTGGCCATCATTTCTAATGCTCTCCTACTTCTGGATTTGGTCATGGCTGACTATAGTGGTGAATATATGTCTCCTAATGAAGTTCATTCTTAAAGCAACCTCATGCCAGCTTCTCTTTTAAACTTCAATTTAAGTCATACCATGTCTAGATCTTCTGTCTTGGAAGTAAGGCTTCCAATCCTGACATGCAGTTGAAATGGCATCTGTGGGTCTCTCCTGCTATCATTACCTTGAGAACAGCCTACTCTTCTGTGAAGTGTGCCTTAAGGATTACCTTGTTTGTTTTCTGAGTATCTCAGGACTTACATTAGAGTCCCTGGTTTGAGTCTTCATTCAAGCCAAACAAATATTATCTTTAATTGAAGTTGCTACTACTTAAAGCCAAAACACTTGGTCAGGTCAGTGAATGGAAAGGAAAATAAATAAATAGCCAACCAAAATAAAGCCAAGTGGATTGCTTGGTTTTGTGGAGTATTAGTTCAATTTTGCTTCATTAAAGCCATTAGAATCAAATGCATCCTGGATTCTCTTTAAATTCAAAAGTTTTCAGTTTCTAGCCATTTTGCTGGAGAAATACCTTTTGTTATAAAAACATCTCATGGGATTTCTTGGCTTTACTTTAGGAAGTGGTGACTATTCCTGGTGCCTTCAAAATATGACATGTTGTGTATTAAATGCAAATTCTTGAGAGTAAGATATTTTTTCTACACTACATAATTTTTGTGAAAGTATCTGAAGTATTTATATACTTGAAAATGTATATTGTCTTAAATTATCCAGCACATCATTAATATTTGAGGGGACTGAGACAGTTGACTTGCTTGTTGACACAATATGAAGGAGGAAATGAGGTAGATATTTTTCTTAATATTGGAAATTAGAGATGAAAGGACATGTATTTATTTACAGTTTCTGAAGCAGATTGAAAGTAATCAATGCCAGAATGTTCTGTGTGGTTCATTCAGAAGCACTTTAAGAGAAAGAAAATGCATTTAAGATGCATCTTCACCTAACCAGAGAGTGGAATTTGGAATTGAAAGATTACATTAAGTAGATTACATTTCTTAGTTATTAAATAACTTTATATCATATAACATTACCCTGTTTGGGGCAATATTTTAAAGCCTGTAAGTTGTGTTTGAATGATTGCAGAACAAACTTTGACAATTTGGAGGTTTGTATCCCTGGAAGGGCTGTTATGTTTTCAGAAGAAAATGCCTCCTTATTTGAATATAAATATATTAGCCTAATTACCTTTAACTTTTATTTTAGATTTTATCTCTGTAACTTGATTTTAGGTTTCATTTTTTTCTAGAATCAATGGATGGATTCTATGACACTAGAAAATTTTTAATTAACATTGATTATCAATTACCTAATTATTCTATAGAAGTATTAAGTTTTGTACTTAAACAGAGGGATGGTTAATCCCCATTGACCCCTAGAAAAATAAGGTCACAGTCATTTCTTTTTCTATTAGTTATTTAAAACAAATTTTCAATAATCATGCTTTTCTATTCCTTAATATTTTTAAGCACATAATTTCACAAAGTACAGTGTTTATTTATGGTTTAGTCATTCTACGTATAAAATTTGGCCATTTGCCATGAAGAAGTAAACATTGTTGTCTCCGTAGAATAGGAGTAAAAGTATCTCATTATGAAACTCTGGCCAGAAAGATAGCTTCACAGAATGTACTCAAGAACAGTTCTAGGCAGCTCCCAGATAGTGAATGGGAAGCACTAGGCAGACAACTCAGATGACTCAGTCTTAGGACTCCACAGATTCTTAGCAGGTTCAGTGTTGACCTAGCACCAACCTCTCAGATCACCTTAGTTGTCAGATGTTAGTTACTAGCAAATGATCAATTAAGATATTGGGGAGGATAATCAGTAGACAGGGTTTAAAATGACATAAAATAGTATTTTATTTTAATTTAGATACTGTCACTACTTCTATAAGTAAATTCTATTTAGAGATATTTCTTGATTTCTCAATGGATAACAAGGACAAAAGGTTGAAAACCAGATTAATCATCAATAATTAAAACTCGTCTTTGTATACTTGCATGAGTGATGAAAACTCAAACATACTAGATTATAGATTCTCTCATTATCCTGCTAAAAATCATCACACTGAAATAATTTGTTATTTTCTATGGATGCCTGGGGGTGGAGATAGATACAGCCAGCTAAGAGTCAGCAGAAGAGCAACATGACCAGAATTTGTCATTGCTCCTCTCTACTAGGACAATAAACATGTTTGTGCTTAATGCTCTAAAACAACAACAACCACAACAACAACAACAGCAACAACAACAGCAAGCTCTTTCAACTGCTCAGAGAAGGAAATGCTTAGACTTTTCCATGTACTATTGCAATAAGAAGTTTTGGGAGAAAGAGTTGGGTGAATGTGTAGTTGAGCTCACTTTATTTGTTCACATCTAAATCAAGTTACCTATACTGTTTTATTCCTTGAGTGAATAAAATGATTAATTTGTGCTTCTTATTTCTGTGCAGTCTTTTAGAAGAGACTGATATACAATTGTGAAAAGTACCTTCATTTGCATTTACTCTAGTAGAAGCTAAATGACATATTTCCCCTGGCTTATGCTATGTGGTGTGCTCCATGTAGTTCAACAGCTGATGATGTGTATGATGTTTTGGGGTTGGCAAGGTGTCTCAATAGGTAAAGAGCTTGCTTCCAAGAGTGAGAACCCGAGTTCAGATCTTCAGTACCCATATAAAGCCAGATATGGTAGCACTGGCTACCTGTAGCTCCTATGGCAAGATACAAGGTGGAAACGGAATTCCCTAGAAGCTGTGGGCCAGCAAGCCTAGCAATGTACCACTGAACAAGAAGAGACCATATCTTAAACAAGCTGGAAGCAGATATTCAGGTTTCCTCTCACATTCACACATGTATACACCTGTACATACACACACGCACCCAGACAGACAGATATACAGGCAGATACAGACACACACAGACATGAACACACACACATTGTTGGGGAATTCAGCTTGTACATTTATACTAAGAAGGCTGAAGACATTATTTGCTCATTGCTTTGTGAATGCTGCACAGTCATGCTATGTATTTTTAAAGAGTGCTATTGAAGTATGTTTATCTTATGACAGTAATATAGTAATATAGATTAATATAATGACCTCAAGTAACTATGATGGCATGCAGGGATAATGAAAGAAAGCCATAGTTATTGTAATAAAAACCTTAGGAGTTATTTTAAATAAATGGTTTACTATAATAATATAACGATATTAGGTTTTTAATATATAAAACAGAACAGAGAGGAAAAGTTTTTTAATAACCTCTCTCCAGTTCCCTTTTCTCTATGCATCTCTATCCTACCTCATAGCAATTGTCATATATTTATAATACAAATTTTATTTATCCCTGAGCATATATCATTACCATTTTCTTACTATTACTACATAGTTTATTTTTATTTTATTTTATTACCAAGATTTTCCACCTATATGATGTTCTATTCATTCAATGTGCATAATTTTTCTTGGTCATTCCAATATGGTGTGTATTTTCTCAACTTTAAATATTTTTATTATAAACAAATATGTGATAAGTATCTTCACACATATATTTAGTTTTTGAACATCTTTTGATGCTTGCTTCCCCTAGAAAATTGAACACTTGTAAATAAAAGGATTTTAATTTCTCTGACATTGCCTTTTTTTCACAAGAGGATGTATTATATCAATAATGAAACTGGTATGGCAAGAAACAACTTTGGGAATCATTTGCTGTTCTTTTTAGCTCAGCAGCATGAATCATTTAAATATTATCAATAATAGAGTGACTATATGTTGACCTCAGCTTTGCCTATTCATACAGTAGATTGCTTTAGAATGACAAATGCTGCTGAAGCAGTTGAAAGCCAAGTCTTTTGTCTTAGTTCTCCATCCTCTTGTAAGTGGTCCCCTGTTCCTTCTCATTTGGATCATGGAGATCAGGTTAATTATATGTCTATCTTCTCATTCTAGCTGGAGAGCCTTGCTTCAGTTGCCTTGTCTCTCTTAATGACACTATATATCATCCCTTATGCCTTTATTCAGTTTCAAGAAAGATAATGTCTTAAGATACTATCTGCGTACTTCTCAGCAGATTCACAGGAATGTTGCTATGGAAGATTTATACTTGAACACAGGTTTCATTTCCAATTTTTCCTCCTTTTTGTTTTCCTCCTCCACTTTATTCCTTTTCTTCACATTTTCATAAAGGAATGTCTAACTTTTCACTGACTTGATGTGTTACTGTTGAGGAGTAAATGCTTCTCCTGTTGGTGCCCATCTTTTAGCACCTCAGCACTGGAGGACTGAATCCCATGTCCTGCTTAAGAGAGTCCAGTTGCATAGAACCCTGGTTTTTAAGGAGAACAGATGCTATGCTTTTTACTGTGTTCTGGAAACAGCACAGGATATTCTGGTACTGTTTCATGCCCTTGAGGAACAGTCTATCTGCCTAACTTCCCAGGTTCAAAATTTTAATGAAAGACTCTTAGGTTCCCTACCACCATGGCCATTGTTTTCAAGTTCTCCCAGATTTATGAAAAATTTGAAGCATCCTGGAATATTTTTCAAATATTTCTCATTCTAACCTCTGAGACCTTATTGCGTTTCTTATTAGCTACTCATCTTTGTGATTACCAATTTTGGAATAATTGACTCAATTAAACTATAACTTGTCTCAATTATTCCTTTTTTAGTAGAGATACATTGTTGAAAGAAACAAGTAATCTTTTTAAAATTTGAATACATTTATATTATAATAAATTCTCTATTTCTTCTAAGTGTACCTTGTTTGCCAGAGAGGTCTTGACACCCTAAGTCATAGTTACATATTCAGGGTTCAGTCACTTCTGTAAACAGGCTATAAAGCCAAGAGCTACTTCACAGTTTCTAAAATAAGCACATAAAAACCTAAAACACATTAATATGCCAAATGAGGTAGCAAAGTTATGACGATACTTCTGATTTTAAAGACTCATGGGTGTTTTTGGAACGGACTTTCGCACACTGTCATAGCCCTGCCACTTGTTAGAGACTGAAATGTGCCTGTACTGGTCAACAGCCAACAGATATGTGGAACCCACTGAGTCTTCAGCATCTTGGAATATCCCTCCTTATATTGTTTCAAGATCCATGAATTCAAGGTAAATTCTTGACCCCTTGAGAGATTACAAAACTTAGTTCTAATGCTAAGGCTATATAATTCGTTTTATGGGATTTAGTTTATGAAACCATTAGTTCCTGAGTTTAATTTGTATTTCTCCATTCTGTTTATATTTCAGAAATCAACTTTGGTTCCAATCTTCTAGATTTCTTTCTTTTTCACTAGACCTCAGTACATATAAATTAATCCTGCATCTAATGGAACCAATTTACAATAAATAGGGCCACAAATCCCAGTTCAAATTGCTAAAGGCTTTCATTGTAAGTTAGTTTAGCACATGTATCAGTTAGCATTTTCCAAGTACCAACCAACTTCAGAATGTAGTGATTTTGTGTATTGGCGGTTTGGCTGAGTTCCCTTCGCTGGTTCTTTTTGGGATCGTCAGAGCTTTCGTATGTGGCTATATCCAGCATGGAGGTATACTCCTGGCCGATTCACCCCAAACTGCCTTAAACAAATGTCGCCTGAGTGACCAAAAATCCATCTTCAAAACCCAGTAGGGTAGGGTAAGCTTCCCATGAAGCTGAGCTCTGAAGCAGTTAAGATAGAGTAAATATGATGGATGAACCACTCAAGCATCTATTTGTGTTATCTTTGTCTTTCTGTTAATGTTTTAATGAGCCACACAAGTCATATGGCCAATTGTAGATTCAGGAGATGGAGACAGAGTTCACTGTTTGATGACAGGAATTATGAACTATTCATATCCTTCTTTAGTTCATAGCAGCTTATTACCATATCTCTTTTTATGAAGAATTTCTCCCCAGAACAAATATTATAGCTAACTTGTCCCTGTGTGTAGAAACAATGCATGGGAAAAGAGTTGTCTAATTTAGTCTGTCTTTTAAACTCTTTATCCTTGAACCATAGGATATGTATGGTCTCTAGATTATATGTACTTTTGGAGATAATATTTTATAAAATGTGTTTTAAAGTTATCTTCATTTCTATTAGGTTTTATGTCTTACATTTATTTTTTATGTGGAGCAAATGATAAGCTTTGAGGAATAGAGAGCTCACTGTGTAATTTGGGAAACTTTCTTAGTCTAGGGGCACACAAATAATATTATTGCCTAAACTACAGATTACCCTGGCTACACAGACAAGAATTTCACAGTAAGCATGTTTATATATCTGATATATTTGCTTGTGATGCATTGTGGTTCTTTGTAGTTGTTTAAAGACAATTATTAGAACACAACAAATATTTATATTAACAAATTTTGCCATCTCTTTATGCCTTGAATTTAAACTGAAAACATTGTTTTGTTCTGTGGAATTAATGTTCATGCCCTTTGGTGTTTGGTTAGAAAATAAAAGCAGAAAATGTGAGTGCCATTACCCAGTGACTATCAACAGTTTAGTCTGCTGAACATTCAACATCAAATAGAGAGATAGTACACCTTGCTAGCAAGTTCAGAACTGTCTACTAAGTTTCAGACCATTTCAGACACTCACCCTTGCTCACTGCAGTCATCAATAACAGTTCTGTTTGACTTTCTGTACTTCTTTAGCCATGTTGGCCAGGAATATGTTTTACTCCTTGGATAAAGGAACTGAGAGAATTTTTTGATATGTGTGTGAAGAAAAAACTTGAGAGTTAGCTTATTTTTCTTTCTCCCCATGGTTTAAAGACATGTTTCCTAATATATGTGCTAACAAATTCTTAACTATTTTTTTCAGATTCCTTGAAAAAGTGATTGCTGAAGCAGAAGAATTGATTTATTTATTAAAAAAATCTCACGTCTACCTATAGTCATAATATTAGCTACTTAATTATCTTTCCTGCTTTGGCTGAGTAGATACACATGTGGTTGTGGTTTTTGCTTCCCATGGTTCAAAATACTTTGCTCTTATTCATAAAAGACTTTGACTGCTTTCTTATATTGCATTTTCATGCTTAAGAATTGCCTTTCTCTTCCAAATAGCCATTATAAGATGAAGGCAGTGGTTCTTTAATAACTGAAAATAGACCTTTTTTGTGGATGCCATCAACAATTACATTTCTCATAGAGTCAATTCTCTATGCACACAAGAAAACAGAGTAGTGTGTTCTGGGTATTTGTAGATTGAATTTTGGATAACAAAACAAAACCTTTGCATCTGTGGGTGCAACACTGGTAAATTCAACCAATTGTGAATGAAATATATTTATAAACAATTGCATATGTGCTGAATACATACAGATCTTTTATCTTGGTCATATTTCATAAATGAGACAGTTTAACAACTAACATATGATTTGTGTTGTCCTGGGTATTCTACATAATTCAGCACAATTTAAAGCATATAGGAGGATGTGAGTCCATGGAAATGAGATATCATTTAGTCTTAGAGACTTTAGCATCCACATATTGGGTATTGGAGGGGAATCCTAGAACTAAAATCCTGTGGCTGAATTTGGAGTAAATATGATTTTTAAAATAGTTGTTAGCCAGAAAATTATTGTATTAATTACTTGGAATGAGTTGTTTCATTTGATATTTGTCCCATTTCCAAGGACTAGGGGAACATCCTGAGAAGTGTGCTCCTGCATTTAGTTACAGGAGACAGGAGTTGTCCAAAGCTATGCAATAAGTCAACTTGCTGTTTCTTAAATATTTTGTTACCATTTTATGTGGAAATAAGTGACATAATGAAATGCCATTCTCGGTGTTCTTTGCCCAATTATATGGCTGACAACATTCAAACCAGAGGGGGAAACGTGTTCAGAAAGTAAGCACGAAGGTACAAGGACTGAGAGGCTTTCAAAATTGTGTGATATGGAATGTTTGTTAAAATTTTCCAGGGCATAGGCTTGTCTTTGTACCCTTACCAAGTTGATGAGACTTTTAGATAAGTCTGTTCACATCAAGGCATATCACATTCCAGAAGCAAAAGAAGACATTGTTTTCTTGGACCTCTTTTTCTCTCCTGTGGCTGTCCTGTTCATTAGGTCTTCCAGGGTTTGCTCTTTTTCCTCCATCACTGGAGATCAGTGGCGTTCACTCCTTTGACTTACTCAGGGAATTTGAAGTATCAGAAACATTAGGTAAATCCTGAGGGGAGAGGTTCTTACCATAAAAATTCCACTCATTCATCACAGGATGGTTAGGAATTTCAAATGACTTCTGAATTTATCTGGGGAAATATATATATCTATATATGTATTCAAACTTTACTTTTTACTTATTATATTGCTTTTTACATGAAATATTTGACTGATACATAAAACATATTAACAGGGAACAGTATGTTTTAATGCATGTATAGATTGCATAATGTCTCCTCAAGTATAATTGCTTTGTGGTAAAAGTTTTCAGAAATCCTTTCTTCTAGATTTTTGAAATATTTATGCATCATCTTTTTTAAGCATTCTCTCCCAATTTTTGGTATTGGCTATTTATTTATTTATTTATTTATTTATTTATTTATTTATTTATTTATTTATTTATTTATTTATTTTTGGTTTTTTCGAGGCAGGGTTTCTCGGTGTAGTTTTGGTTCCTGTCCTGGATCTTGCTCTGTAGACCAGGCTGGTCTTGAACTCACAGAGATCTGCCTGACTCTGCCTCCCAAGTGCTGGGATTAAAGGCATGCACCACCACCACCCGGCTGGTATTGGCTTGATTTTTACATTTATTTTTGTTAGCTTTACTAGTTCATATTCACTCCCTCCCCAAACTCTTTCCCGGGTCACTCTCCTTCCCTTCCCAGTCAATTTTGTGCCCTTTAAAAAATCCTTCAGCTTTATTTATTATATTTTATGTGTATGAGTACTTTGCCTATATGTAGGCATCTATAATACATGTGTACTGGGTACTCTGGAGGTAAGAAAAGGGTATCAGATACCCTGGAAATGGAGTTAGGGATGATTGTGAGCCACCACATGGATTGCTGGAAACTGAGCTCAGATCCTTTGCAAGAGCACAAATGGTCTTAACCACTGAGAAATCTCTCTAGGCCTCTGATGCATTATTAATATTGTGCAGTAATGTACCAGACCTTTTCTTTGTTAAAGTACTAGTGATGTATAATGATATCTCCTAAGTATATAACTAAATAAAGTTTAAGAAATATGTACTGGAATTCCCCAACTTATCACCACAATCCTTTGAAGTCCACAGTCCATTTCCCCATATGGTCTCATGGATTCAACACATAAGAAAACTCTTTCTTTTGTCACCTATGTCTGTTTGAAATTTCTAGATTTTAGATAAGTAGAATCACCTACTGTGAGGTCTCTTGTTTTGGTTATTTTCCATTTATTGTATTGAGTCCAACAGCTCAGCTGTTCTCATTTTACTGTTAGATACTGTTTGGGGCATAGATTCAGGACATTCCGCTTTACCCATATGCCTCGTGGTGGATATCCAGTAGTTTGATAAACATGTGCTTAATTTTGACAGATATTCTACCTTGATGGAGATTTGATCTATGTAGGTAGAGTCTGTCTACTTTAATGGATATCTGTTCCATATTGTCTGACACTTGGTCCATGTTGATGGTTACTGATCTCTCTGGACAAATATCTGATTCACCTTGATGGATACTTTCTTGAAATTGATGGATATCTGTTTGTACTTCATTCTCAACAAATATTAGGTAATTGTCATATAGATATAAGCTATTCCAAAGTAGTTTTTCCTCCTATGGAACAAATCAATGGTGAGTTTACGGATAATAGCAGATACTATAATCTGATATCCATATATTTGAGTCTCCATTTTGCCATAGCTACCCATGACCTACAATATGTTTCTTAACTTCTTAATCTTGTTCTGTGACAATTTTATTCATGTATAAAATTTATTCTGATCATACATCCTTCCCATTATCTCCCTTCTATTCCCATCACCCCTCCCATCCTTAACAGTTCCTTTCCTAGATTTATAAATTGTGTTTTTGTTTGGAGGGCATTTAATCTTTTGGAGCATACAACTGGAGGGAATTCATAAGAAGTAAATGGTCCAGCAGTGAGGGTTAGGGCCATTCATCCATGCCTAATTGTTGATTTCTCATTCTCGTGGAGGTATCTATAGCTGCTCTGAGTTTGTAATTTCAATTGCTGTGTCTTGCACAGAAAATGACATTTGAAAGTGTTTCAAACTATTGTCTGGTTCTTACATTCTTTCTGCTCTCTTTCCCAAGTTCTCTGAGCCTGAGAGGATATGATATGATTGTCTTGTTTGGGATTGAACACTATTTTCAGCACCTTGTGCAGCCACAGTCCATCTTGACAGATAGCTGGTTCATGGTGATGGATATCTGGTCCATCTTGATGGATGACTCATTCCCCTTGATAAATATCTAGTTTATCTTACTTTAATGTGGTTTTTCACTAGTAAGTCTTGTTCTTTGTACATTGTATAATAGTTCATCACTCAATATTAAATTCATTCATATTCTGATATTTACTGTATGACTTTACACACACACACACACACACACACACACACACACACACATATATATATATATACATATTATATATATATAATTCTCCTTATACTTAAGGAGAGCCAATGTACAATTCAGAGTTTATGTAAGACAAGCATACGTCAGTTGATGTATGACTTTTACAAAGTTAACTGGAAATAGATTCTTTCCTAAAGGAAATTCAGATAATTATGCATCATTCTTTTCTTTCCTTTTTTTTTTCAAGAGGCTATTTTATCTCATTTTGTCACTTTGATGGCAGCATCAATGATTTCTATAGCCATGTATGCTGACACACAGGTACATATATAACCCTCCAACAAGCACTTCTTTGGTTCAAAAAGCCATAAATGACACTTACAAGGATTTAGATTATGGAAGTTGGTAAATGAAATGAAATGTTTGCTATCTATTGAAAGCTTAAACTCTTTGAGACTTTAGTATTTTTATATGATAATTATCTGAGCTACAGGTTGCATTCAGGTAAAACTTATGCAGATGCAAGTTTATGAAGACCAATTTGAACTGCCAACTTTTGTATGAGTGTTAAAGCAAGAAGTAATGATAGTTTAGAGAATTGTTCTTATATCTTTGTCTTGGAAATCCTCAGATGTAATCTCTTGAGTCTAATGCTAATGCCTATGTTCACTTAAAGTTTTACCTTGCATCTCTCCTCCAACCCTCTCTTCTTTCCCTGTACTGCTTCTACCCTTTTACTTTGCACTTATATTTACAGTTCTTTCTTTCTTCCTTCCCACATCAGTCTCCCTCTTTCCTTCCTCCTTTATTTTTCCATGGTTCACCACCTCCTTCTCCCTCTTCCATTCTCTTACTCTCTCACCCTCCTTTCCTCTAGCCAAACAGATCTTTTAGGGCATACTTGAAGATTCAAAGGGAATTTATTTGTCCAGTTCTGTATCTTGACATTTTTCTGTGAGTTTTTTCTTTTCTTACATAGAAATCTCAACAATACTGCCAGAGCTAGTTCTGCTTCCTATACCCTGGCAGAACTCCTAGAATTAATCCCAGTGGGATGACTGTTTTAGAAGCTGCCTTAAGATCTTTGTAGTAGTATTCAGACTGCTATCCAAAGAGAACTCTAGTTAAATCCATATACTTAGAATGTTTTGCCAAAATGTTTGGTCACTTAATCACTGTAATAGTTATTTATATAAAATACAAATGTGTGTGTGTGTGTGTGTGTGTGTGCCTGCGCTCACATGCCTGTGTGTAAAATAGAACACACATTTTCACATCTGAAGGAAGTAATGAAGCCCCACAAAGCTGTCCCTCTTCTACTTCAATAACAGTATTTCCCTCCTTCTCATAGTTGCTTTGCCTGCGCTTTGTGAGGCTCCAGGGATTCTATTTCATTCCATTTCATGCTAAACTAATCACAGTATTCTTTAGCTTAGTCATAATGATATAACAATTAGACAGTTGGACTTGTGCTTCCACACAGAGGTTTACTCCCTAGTAATGTAGTCAGCTGTCTTTGAAATCATGAAATAATGAAAAGAAGCATTGTTGTCCATATTTAGAGGATGCCAAGGACAAGTGATTAGAATGAAGTGAAGGCAAGAGTGTTCTGATAAATGCTGACATGTGCTTTCTACACGATTCTAGAAGTAGACACTGAGATTTACTATGGGCTGTTTTTGTTTCCATGATTAATTTCCATAATTAATTCATTAACGAGGTATTTTAGGAGTTGCTGCTATGATGGTGCTCACAGAGACAGCTTTGGTGAGCTCAGCATCTATATCTTGTGCAGAATGATCTAAAAGCGGGGAAGGTATTACTCAATAATTTTAACAATAGTGGAGTTTGAGAGCTTGGAGAGATGTCTCAGTGGTGATGAACACTGGCTGCTCTTTGGAAGACTTGGGTTCTATTCCAACCCAGTACCTACACAGTGACACTGGGAGAGAGTGTTTGGTCTGTGTATATATCTGTGCACCTAGGACTGACTTTGACACCCTCTTTGGCTTGGCAGGCACTGCATACATATGGTGTACAGGCATACACGCAGGCAAAATGCCCATGCACAGAAAATAAAATAGTATACAGAAAATAAAGTAGAAAACTATAGATTAAAATAGTAGAACTCAGTTTATTTTACTTTCTGGGGAAACTGAGTCAAGGAGGAATGTGCAGCTCATCACCGCATTTTTTCTTATCCTTCCACTCTCTTGAAAATGCAGCATAGTAAATCCCAGATGAGCAGTTGTAAGTCTTCCTATGAAAACTACCTGGTAAGCAGATCTGTGATATGTCTCTTTCCCCTTCAAGTGTCTGCACTTGGCTAGGAGGACATGGGTTTTCAACAAGGTGCCTCAGTATTTGGTCATCCATGAGAAAAAGCAGTGTCTGGGTTACTGTCAACTGGTGTCTGACATGAGGCTGATGAAAGGCCCTGCCTCCTATTTCACATTCACAATGCTGAGTATGTTCTGAACTAAAGCAGGATAAGTGAGCTCGGGCTTCTCTTTTGAAGAACATTATCGAATCCTTTCATCTGTTCCCAGCTCCTCTTTGCCCCTCTTGCTGGGTTAAATGCTGCTCTTATGTATCACATGAAATGGCAGGGCAGACAGGAGGATGGTCAGTGAAATCAGAGCATGCTAAAGACAAGGCTTAATAGCACCTGTCATATTCTTACCGTGGCCCATAGCATGTAATAACGGCTCAATATTTATTCCTTACTGTGATTATTGTTCTCATGACTCTGCTTTGCTTTTGTAGACATCTCATGACTACACCCACAGAGGCTTTTCTCACTTCAAAACCATTAGCAATAGAAACTTTTCACCTTTGATATCAAATCAATTTTTACAAAAGATCATTTTTCTGGATTTTTCTTTTTGTGACATAGCTGTGTACAAATCTTACCAAAGCACATTTAGTTTTGCATTAATTTCTTATTACTGCTTAAAATATCACAAGCGTGTGATTTGAGACAACACACATTTGTTATCTTAAACTTATGGAGGTCACAAGTTTTAAAATGAAGCTGTCAGCAGGACTTCACTCCCTTTGAAGACCCTGAGGAAGAATCCTTGCTCTTCTGCCTTCTGGGGCCTGACCACTTGCAAGGTTCCCTGGCTTTCTTCCAAGCAGCAAGCACATCTCTCTAACTTCTTCCAGCCCTCTCTTTACTGACCCGGCCCTTTTGCCTTCCTTGAAACTTCACTGGGTCCATACAGATGATCTGGGGTTTCATATTATCTATCCATCTCAAGATTCTTAAATATTGTTATGAAATCTCTCCTGAAAAGTTTGAGGACCAAGCTCAGGATGTAGACATCTGGTGGGTCTCTTGTAGTTCCTGTTGCAGATACAATGAAAGCAGTGGTACTTGATAGATGAGATCACAGATCTTTAGCTCTAAAAGTGCATTCATTAAATCAACTCTTTTATTAATGAGGAAATTTTTAACAAGGATTAAAATACACCATACTAAAATCCAAATCTTATATCTCTGCTCAGTGACTTTTTATACAGTTTCAATGCACCATTTTCAACATAGCGCCCTCAGCTACTAATTAGTTTTTGTTAGAGACCACATTAGAAATAAATACCAAATAGTGTTTTAGGTCAGAGGCTAATGTGTAATCTGAAGTGAGTCACCCCCCTTGGACTTCAGTTTTGATTCGCTTAACAGAATAGGTGGATACATTAAAATGGGTTTAGTGGCATTTGTTTAAAAAGAAAATAATGCCTTAGGGCTCTCCACGAAAGCCTCTGAAATGTCTGACTGTGGCTGATGTTGAGGTCTCCCACTCCAGCATTTTTCTCCTTCAGAGAAGAAAACCTCAAGTCTGTGGGTTCTTCTTATTCAGGCCACAGTCAGGAAATATTCACAATTCCAGGATAAACAGCTGACATTTCTGAAAGGATGGTATGCTATTGCTCAGGTGATAGACTTTAAGCTTTCGGTGCCCATCTGATTTTCTGCATTTCATCCATGTAGCGCAGCAGGATGCTCTTGTCAGTTAGAGCAGCTTGTTCTTATGTACAATATATGTGTCTTCTATTGAGCTGACCCAAGGACAAATTAGAAAACAGCTTGCTGTCTCCATTTCCCCTTTCTCTTGTGCTTTTTTTGTAGTTGGAAATTTTGTGGCCTCTGGAGAATAATACCAGTCATTTCGATGTTGTTTTATTTTCTGGGCTGCATTTTAGAGAGTGATCTGAAACACAAGATGATTGATCTTGTCTTTCATATTCATTAGAATTTCTGTAACCCCTAGTCCAGTGAGCAAAGCTTTGTGGAGCACCACCTGTGTTCTCAGAACTATGCTGGGATGATGAATGGGGCAACCTTTCAGAGAAGGAAAACTACCATCTTCAGATTTCACTTGAAATCTTGTCTCCATTTCTGGCTTCTGTAAAAACAAGAACGCTGTAAGTACTTAGGCCTCTGGAACATGTTTTCTTTTCACCCCCAAAGTGACAAAAGAGACACCCCTCACAGGGCTGTTATTAGAATTCCATTGAGGTGATGCATCTGCAAATACTAAATAACAGTGTCTGGTCCTGAGCATAAAGCATGGAGCTGTTATGCTTGTTCTTCACAGTCTAGGAGAGAAAGTGTGATGCCTATAAATACCTCTAGTACCAGGCAGGAGCAATGAAATGTCCAGTTAAGGAGCTTTGGCGGTTTAGAGATGATAAAATGACAGGGGTCACAGCATTTTCATGGCATTTTAGCTGGCTGTTAAAAGGGGAGGAGGATTTAGCATGTAGAGATAACCAGCCCTGTGATTTTTCTTCCTGCTTCATGGTTGATCTCTCCTCTAACTCTTCTATCCATGTTTTCTGTGTTGTCCAGTGCTTCTATATTCTGGCATTGTCTATTCCAATCTAACTCTTGACTTCATGTGAGTGTCATCAAAGGATACTCTGCTTTCCTGGTAGTTTACTTACTGTTTTCAGACTTCCCAAAGGCATGCATAACATAAATACGACGCTTTCTTTTTTTTTTTCTTGAGGCAAGGTTCACTATGGCCTGTCTCTGCCTCCCAAGTGCTAAGATTAAAGGTGTGAATCACCACACTAGTGCCAAATATAATAATTTTTACTTATGTTTTAAGAGTAAAATCATTTTTGCTCCTTAAATAACTTCTGTCAGGAGCTAGGTCACATTAGTCATATGGTGTTGGTTTGCAGGAACCTAGTTATTTGGAGAAAATCTTGATGGAAGTTCATCTCCCGTAAAACCAAGAGTTTCTTTCTAGAGAGAAAAAAAAAAACAAACCAGTTTTATTTTTTTTAAAGTTGTGTGGTACTCGGGATCCTGTGACAGTTGCTCACACAGCTGCCTCCACCTATGTGACTTGGCATCGTAGTTCACTTTAATAGCAGAACAACCTCTATTAGCCTCTGAGGCTCTGATTAGAAATTGACTCATTCCAGATGAGTTTCTGAGAAGTTTCTTGGAGTAGCTGTTTTTTACTGACATAAGGGTTGACCAAGCTGAAATCCACAATTAAAGTCACATGACTTTCAAAAGTCACATGACCTATTTAAAGCACTTCACTGCTCTTACTTTCAGTGACTCTATTTTCTCATTTAAATTTGACCTATATTTTACAACATGGGATTAAGTTTGTAACCTAGTATCTAGTGTGTATGTGTGTGTACATGTGAATATTTATGTGTATGTGTGTATCTGTCTGCATCTATATCTGTCTATCAATCTACTCATACTTGTAGCTCAAACATTGTTGATTGTTTTATACTACTATTTAAAGCAGATCTTTTCTCTCCTTTGGGTGTCAATTGTAACAAATGCTTAATACCCTTTAAATTTCAGCACCAAACTTTTGACCTTGAGAGGGATACATCTTGTTAGAGAATAAGTTATCAAGAACTATTGTCATTTATTAATAGCTGCTAATGTTGTAGGAGAATGCATTTAGGTTTGGGTATATGTTCAGTAAGTGTCTGAATGGTTGTCTATTTGGCCTCATATCAAAATTTACACAAGGATTCCATTTTTTGGTTTGGAATGAATAGTTTTATATAGCTGGGTCCTTTATGCTGATGTATTGGAAGCTAGTAAGCTTCTAGTATTAAATCACTCTCTCTGAGATCTTGCTCATGATGATTCTAATACAACATCTGCTTCCCAAAATAGGTGCCCATGAGGGTTCTTTTGTTCTTTCCTCTGAATTGGGGCTCCCACAAGTAGCAGTTTGTTACAGAGGAGGATTCTGTCTTCAGTCCTATGATCAAGTGTTGCTCATCTGAGTGGGCAGCTCAGTGATGCATGGGTCACAAATACTGGTTCTCCCTAGGAGACCCAGCTACTTTCATAACTGGTTTGATGTTTTCCTTTAGGCTAACTCCTGTCTAGAAATTAAAACTCAACAAAATTCTTAGTGTGTAAAATTTTAAAACCCACTTATATATCTTCTTTTGGAAGTGACAGAAACTGAGAATTTGACAGGAATCTCTATGTGTGTGAGTCCAGATCCTCACAATTTGATGTATCTGAAGGACAGGCAGGAAAAACAGGGATAGGATATTTTGTTATTGTTACCTCCCCAGCTTCTCTTATTTAGCTGCTGCCTTAGGCAATATTTGCTTTCTTTAAATGTATGGGTTCATGTGATACAGAATGAACAGTTAAGCTGAGTGTGGAGTGGTACTCTGTATTTGACTAATTTATTGATTATAGTCTTCAGACAGCTGGAGGGAAGGATTCTCACTGTGAATCTATGCAAATATTCACAACGCGGGCCAGAACTTGGTTCTTGGTGTTTGTGACTCATCTTGATCAACATGATGACTCTGTGGACTTTGAGCTTGAAAGCTTGAGCAGAGGCCATCAAAGTCATTGAGTGGCCTTTTATGGTGTTCACATACATTGACAGGGATCAGTTTCAAATTGCCTGCCCATCTCTACTTTGGACTTCAAGCAAATAGGAGCTTTGTGAATACAATCTAATGCAGCAAAAATTTCATTCTGCTTGTTTTGATATAGGTCATTCTGGGGACCAAGCCAATATTTTTATTTTCTTTTTACTTTTGGAGTTTTTAGAACCAGATATACCAGAGATTTCACTGTATCTTGGTCTTTGAATAAAAGTAGATCCCAAGTGTGAACAGTAGGAGACCTCTGCGAGCTACATATTTTTGTTAGCTAAAAGAAATTATAGTTTATAGTAAATTTCCCAAAGGATCATCATAACTAGTCAATGGTCAAAATAATTTCAGTTTTGACAAATTGAATCAAACAAAGTAAAATTTTTTTTGTTTGGTTTTCTTTCCCCAAGGTGGTGCTCCTCAGAGCCTATAATATGCTAATATATACACTGAATTCCAGAGAGGACTGTTTTCATTCATAATAAGCTCCAAAATGATACATATACACTTGGCGTCAATGCCACAACTTCAGTCATAAGCATCTGGACATGTTTGATGTTCCCAGATTAAAGACGGTCTCTGTTTCCTAGAGTTTGGTGGTGAGCTGGTTAGAAAGGCATTCCACTAAGGTATTGGGGCTGGTGGTCAATAAGCAGCTAGGTGATGCACTTATATTATACTTAAAATTTGTTTAATTTTCCCTTATATTGTTTCCTAGGCAGCACGCACACGCACGTGCACGCGCGAGCACACACACACACACACACACACACACACACACACACGCACACAAATTCAGACCTAAGCACTATGTAGCTACAAGCCTTGATAATTTCCATGTATATTTGAATATTCTATGGTCTTTTACAAAGTTTTTGGCAAGAGAGTCGATTTGTTTGTTCTGTAAGCATAATGTTGAATGGGAAATATACATGGGGGATGCTAAGTAATACCAACCATTTAACCCTTTATCCATCTTGACACTTACATACCCAGCTTAGGACAAATTCTTAGCTGAATTTCAACATGAAAACTTATCAGTAATTAAAGAGGGGTTTTAAAGATAAGATAATAAATAGTTTATGTCTGTTCCACTTGCTCTATCTAATCACTCTTTAATACCTAAAATGATATCTGTAGAATGATTCCAAGGTTCCGTTCTGAGCATGCTATGAGCAAGAGACACAACTGGTTAATAATGTCTACCCTGATCATGAGATGGGAAATATCCTCACGGAATTGGGCTGCATATTTGGTATCCATAAGAAAGCATGAAATTATCACTAAAGTCAATGACTAAGTTGCATCAGTTGTCACACATTTACCTTTTGGGATAAGACTATTATAAAAAAAACTGCTTTCTCCAAGTGCTGTTTACCATCTTCAGTACTAAATTTTCCTTTTAGGCTATGTACTCCTTAAGTGGTCCAAGAGTCAAATGAAATACTTTATTGTCTTGATGAATACAGTACTATTTCTCTAAGCTGCTAATTAGGATCTGTTGCTCCTCAAATTCTTCACTCAAATTCTTTCTGATAGCAGTCTTGTTACAGAGAATTATTTAAGAGTTATATGCAGCTAGAAACCCCTATTTGTATACAATTGATGGACTCAATAAAAGTCTTTCTTCTTCAGAGGGTTGAATGCATTTCTTACAGTCTGATTACAAATACTTTATCAGGAATCTAAGTTAAACTTCAGATTTATCATATCTAAAGTATCAAAATAATTTAATCTAAATCATGATTTAATCATATTCCTGAGGCTATGTAAATAAAAATCTGATAATACAAATAGAAAGACATGTCTTTTATGTCTGATACACCCAGTTTGTCAGAACAAGACAGATTCAACATGCTATAGATGCCCAGTGTGAAAAATGAATGAATTCAAGTTCTGCAGGGATATATTTAGCTATAAACTACAACTTTTTGAGTGACATAAAATCTGCTGGGTGCTTGTATACTCTGTTGTCCATGTTTCTGTGCTGATGCTGCTACATAGTGTTTTGGTTTTGCTGTATTTTCTTGTTCCCCGTAGAACTTCAAATTAAAGCTTTTCCATCTTGATAACAGAGTTAGGACAAAGAACTTGGGTGTAGCTTCAATTGTGATTTGTATGTAATCATTTGGAGTTCCTGGATATTCACCTCTTCTTACATTTAGAGGAATGGCTCTGACTGTTATAATAGGGTATATATCATAGCTATGTAATGGAAAAATACAACATCTACCATATTCTACTGCTGTAAATTCAGCGCTGTTGCTGTATAATTAAGACTGCATCTGAAGACAATAAAAAAACTAAATCAAATACCTGTACAGAATATTGCTTCCTCATTCTTGTATTAGGAAAGGTAAGAATGGGGAGAGCAGGCAGGAAAAAATGGATAAATATTTTTCAGAGATGTTTGTAAGCTTATACTTACAGTCTTGATGTTTGTGTGTTGGCTTTCACAAAATGCAAAACACTTTTCTATGCACAGGACAGAGGAGATCATGATGGATAATCCTCTTTGAGAGAGGAGGGCAACTTCTTTTATAGTTGTCTCCCTGCAAATCCTTGCACTGCTCTGAAAAAAAAGTATATTAACTAGAATCCCCACATCATGTCTTTTTTTTTTTGTTTTGTTTTGTTTTGTTTTTCAAGACAGGGTTTCTCTGTGTAGCTTTGCGCCTTTCCTGGAGCTCACTTGGTAGCCCAGGCTGGCCTTGAACTCACAGAGATCCTCCTGGCTCTGCCTCCCGAGTGCTGGGATTAAAGGCGTGTGCCACCAACGGCCCGGCATGTCTTTTCCTCTTTGGGTTTTAGTAGTTGTAAGAGCAGACAAAAAGAGTAAGGGATCCTATAACATGAAACATTTCTAGGAAAAATGTTAATTAAAAGCCAGGCATGGTTTTGGGAGTGAGTGAAGAAATAATTCAACGAACTAATTAAGTTAAAATAGTTGCTAAATCAATTGTTCTAATAACATCTGGCTATTTTAGTATTTGAGTTTGTTGAGTCTGATTCTATTATTTAGCTTATTGGCTATGGACACATTACATCTTTGAGTATGGTTTTCTTCCTTTGAATTGCTTCTCTTGGCCCAGTCATGATGTCTACACACCCATTAGAATTTTGGTGAAGAATAATGAATCATCAACTTGTGTTCAAAGTTTAATTGCCTCTCAGATATCCAGTCATCACAATACATGGGCAACCTGGGGACTTTGGGCTTTAAAGAGCAAGAATGGAGAGTTTTTGAATAATAAGTAGAACTATAAAAACTTTATATACACTGGAAGATACTTTCACAATGGGACCTGATGCAAGCCAATGAACATGCATAGATGATGGGTGCCTACTGTTGACCTGCAGCATGATGGTCTTCGGTTTGCTCCATGAGTGTGATGGGAAATAATACAAAAATGTAGAACTTTTAGGTTTGATGTGGGTTTGTAAAAGTGCTACTTAATCTTTTCTATTTCTTTATCTCCCTTCATCCTTTCTTCCCCTCCCTCCCTCCCTCCCTCCCTCCCTCCCTCCCTCTCTCCCTCCCTCCCTCCCCCTCCCTCCCTTCCTCCTCTTTCCCCTTTCTTCCTTTCTCCTAGCTTCTCCTTCCCCTTTCCATATTTCCCTCTCTCCTTCTGGAAGATATTTGATGATGGAAACAGGAAAAAGTCATTTAGGCATCTCTTTTCCCTCCAGGGTCAAAGAATTTTGTGAGTTAAAATATGCTAGTATTCACATGAGTTAGTGAGGCTTGTGACATATACACAATGTCCTTTGTGCGTAAAATAAAGGTAATAGGTCTTTTGATTATGTGCTGGAAGATGTTAGCCTGGATAGTTATGGGTTTATGTTTAACTAGAATAGACATTTTTTTTTGATCAACTACCAAACTTAACTTCATGGGATGAACATCAGGTTACTGGGAGACTTCATTAGTTCAGTCTAATTAATGAGTAAATCTATGAGAGAGACTAGATTCTAAAACTTGTGTTTGGTTTAAACTATCACATAAGACAATAATGATAGTTGTATAAATAGTTGACATTGCTTACCATATGATGGAGTAAATACTCCACATGCTCATGTTCTCAGAACAATAAAATAGGAATCAGTCATTATTATCTGAGTTTTTAAAAGATTATAAACTGAGCTGGGCACTAGTGGTGCACGCCTTTAATCCCAGCACTCAGGAGGCAGAGCCAGGTGGATCTTTGTGAGTTCGAGGTCAGCCTGGTCTACAGAGTGAGATCCAGGACAGGTGCCAAAACTACATGAAGAAACCTGTCTAGAAAAACCAAAAAAAAAAAAAAAGATTATAAACTGAGATTTAGGCAAGCTTGTTTGATTCCATTTTTT
>CABHPQ010171149.1:0-43372 GCA_902168405.1 Peromyscus aztecus
AAGAGAAGGAAGGAATCTCTTCTATATATCGGACGAAGAGAGTAGCTGTGGGTCAGCAACTTTAGGTTGCAGATGATTTAGTGACTGCTTTTGTAGATTTTTAAAGGAATAAAGAAGAATAAAAAGAAGGGGGAAGAAGATAATGAGGGAGGAGGGGAGCAGAAAAAGGAGGACAAAGAAGAAGAAAGAGGAAGAGAAAAAAGGAGGAGGCAGAATATACGTATGTTACAAACACCATATAACATAGTTGCTATTTAGTCACACCAAAAAGAATATCTTCTGTAAACATTTCTGTTCCTTTCTTGTTTTCATCCTACATGTTATATGACGGCACATCTTACATACCTCCTTCTCTTTCATGTGACTGCATACATTTTTTTTTTTTTTTTTTTTTTTTGGTTTTTCAAGACAGGGTTTCTCTGGGTAGCTTTGTGCCTTTTCCTGGAACTCACTTGGTAGCCCAGGCTGGCCTCGAACTCACAGAGATCTGCCTGGCTCTGCCTCCCGAGTGCTGGGATTAAAGGCATGTGCCACCACCGCCCAGCTAACTGCATACATTTTAAGCACTATTCATACATACTTTTCCTAAGAGCTCTATGTCCCTACAGATTCTGATAATCCGATCTTTATATTGTCTTAAAGTTGAGTTTTGGATTGGAAAACTGGGCAAATAAAATGAGTTAATTGATTAAATATAGGTGTGGGTATTGACAGGAAGGGACAAACACACAGGCTTCTACCTCATGCTACTTATCACTGGCAACATTGAAGACGGGTCAGCCTATTTTTTACACTCATTTCAGAGAACAAAACTCTGAGTGGCTGTTATAATCTAGATAACTTTTAAAATACTTTAAAATGAACAAAAAAGGTTGCGCTTAATTATTAGCAATGTATAACTTTGCCTTTTCTATGGAATTCGTCTCTATATAACAAAATAACAGTGGCTCGGAATGTATGGGCTAAAGTCTTTGATAAAATCTATACTTGACAAATGGAGCAAATATGACCAAGTATCTTTATGTTAGTGATTCACAAAGAGCAGGTTCTTTAGCAGATTGCCTTTTCTAGAATTCCATCCAAATTGAATTTAAATATCAATGCTACCTTCCCGTAATGATTACTCCAACCTGATTAATTGTTTGTTATTTTAGGAAATGTACTTGCAGGAGGAGTTTGTTATGGTTTATTCCCAGTTGCCCCTTTGCAAATCATCTTTAAATATTAAATACATCTCAGAATAGGAAGGATTTGCTATCAGTGACTTTCATATAAGCAATTCTATTTGCTCCTCCCCCATTTTTTGCAATGCAATACTTGTATGGGTTGGGTCATGCTTGGTGGGCCTAGTGTTTTTCCTTGTAGCACTGTGACAGATTCACAGATATGTTTGCAATTTGATTTAATTCCAAGAAATAATAGAGATGGGGGCATTCCATATGCTAGTAATTAATTGGACATACACAGTAGATTTTTTTTTGTCTTTCTCCTCTCCAGAAAGCATCACTATTTTTACACTAGCAACCGCATTTTCTTTAGACATCTCCTTTGACTATTAACTTTGCAGGCAATCCGCACAAAATTACATAAGCTTGACATCCTCTTAAAGGGCATCATTACATTTTGGCCTCTGATGATAATCATCATGATCTGAAATGGCCACTGGCAAGCCATATCTTTGACATTTATTATGCAATCCTTAGTGGTCTCTTTACCACAGTCATAAGGGATGCTTTGTAATGGTAGTAATATTAATTGCTGCCATTATCTTGCCTCTCCTGTTAAATTTTTGGTCAAATGATTGGTATAAGTCTAAATGAGCAGTCGGGGATGAAAAGGACAAAGGAGTAGGAGGAAAATACATGAGGAGCCCGAGCCCTGCTGCATACTGAGAGGTAATTTACACAAATAGGGCTAGACGAAAACAGATGGGCAGAGGGAGAGTGGGAGAGGGTTGACTAATGACACCTGACTGCCAAATGACCCTGTGGGTTGGAATGCTGGCAGGACACCTCAAACTGTGCCAGCAGCCACTTGGAACTGCCTGGTTCTCACTCACATTGCATTTCACAGACTAACCTTGGTCTTTCTATTGTTACCATCACCAGGGAAATTTACACCATCTCGAAGCATGCTCCAGAAAACACACCTTCTCACCGGGCTCTCTTCTTTGAGAGGCCATGTGTTACTGAACAGTTCTCAGAGTTTATTGTGACGGAGCCTTTGCTTCCAGCAGGGAAAATTCGACACATTTGTTCTTTTAAGTGCTTCTTTTGTAAACCTATAGTATATGGTACCCTTTGTGACTTAATAAGAGCAGTGACAGAAAAAAAGAAATTGCTTATTCTGAGAATATAACCGTATTATTAAATACTTTGCTCATGGTAAAATATGTTTGATCCTGACAGGTGAGGCATTCTTAGAACTATATAAAGTGGACTCCTACCAGCGTCCCGTTCTCTTCCCTCACTTTTAAGCTTTAATCTCTTTACAAATACAAAATTAGTATCCTCAGATGCGTATTTAAATACCCTCTGGGCTTGGAAAAAGGAAATATAAGCTACTGGTTTCATTGCCAAATAACCAATAACAGTAAAAACAAAATAACAAAACAACCTATCCATGCTTTACTTTCCAATCTCTAAAATGGACTGCTAAAATGTAAGGATGTGTTTGAGAATATTTCCAGATAAAGTGAAAAAAATAAACTAGCAAAGACTAGCATATTTCTTCATGAGACCAGGAGACTAAATACTCTTGTTTGGGGCAGCATACATCCATCATGGTCAATCTTGAGGCAGAGAGAGGTTCTTAGATAGGAAAAGAAAACCCTGGTAGTTAAACCCTTGAAGAAGCCTCCCTCTTTGGGCCCAAGGTAGAAGCAATGTGGAAGGTTGTTATGATAATACACGAATTCATAAGCAGCATTTATGGATCTGTGAAGGTCTGCACATGTTTCTGAAGATGCACATCCCTCATTTTTTTCCTCTTTAAGGAACACCAAGATTATATTGGAACAGTGAGTAGAAAACACACGCTGCGGTCCAGACTACACTTAATATTTCAGTGGCTTCTTGTCTGGTATTTAGTCAGAGCCAAAAGAAAAGTAACTAATAAAAGCTACATTTCAAATCTCAAAACATTTCAAGTTGCTAGCAAATTCCTAGGAGCCAATCCAGTCAACCTGGTGGTAAAATTAGCATTCATCTCACATTTTAATCATTTCCAGGTCCACATCAAAAAGAAAATCAAGTTTAGTATAATTTTGTCCAAACAGATGGATGGAGGCCCCTGTGCATGGAGACAAACACACTCTAAATTTTGAAAGATGGTATGGCCTTGCATGGCAGCAGGCATTCCATATTCCAGCTCTTGGGGAAGAGGCAGCTCTCCAGGTTCTCAGAGGACATGCATAACTCCAAGAAGACAAACCCTGGGAGAAGCTCCAGAACTCTCTGTGCCCTGGAGTCTAGAGAGGGCTGAGAATATTTCTGGGCCATGGGACATATGGGAAGAAGCAACAAAAGCCACATGAGACTCCAGAAGGAAAGCAAGAGAAGACAGAACCAATGAAAAGGATTTTACAGTTACTGAAATTAAGAGGGAAGCAGAAGAGAGATAACGCAAAGAAGAGTCAAGCCACCAAACATGGGAGTGAAGGTGCGGAACCCAACAGCCTGGGCTGTAGCTGGAAGTTTTCCTTTGTCCCGCCTGGTCCAGAGGCCACTCAGTCCCAAGTAAACATACAGAGGCTTATATTAATTACAAACTATATGACCTATGGCTCAGGCTCATTATTAACTAACTCTTATAACTTAATAACTTAATTCAACCCATTTCTATTAATCTATGTTTTGCCATGTGGCATCATGGCATTACCTGTTCTCTCACATGTTGGTTCTCCTGGTGGTGGCTCAAAGCTTGTGCCTGACTCCACCCTTCTTCATCTCCATCTTTAGTTTGAATGTACCACCTAACCTTATTCTGCCTCACCATTGGCAAAATGGCTTTCTTTATTAACCAATGGGAGTGACATATATTCACAGCATACAGAAAGATATCCCACAGCCCTGGGCACCTGTCCTCATACTGTGCCTTGGGTCTGCACCTCCCTATGAGTTCTTGGGAGCTCTCTTGGGTTTCTGACAAGCCTGTGAATGTGCTGAGGTGCTCCAGCTTAGGATGCGACATCACATTACTTTCCACCATTCTGCTCACTCAACAAGGGAAAGCAGAGAAAACTCTGTTAAGAAAATTCTAAGTTTGGACAAAAAGGTATTAGCCATTTCTTGGTGGCAGCAAACATAATTTTTATTACATTTTAAACATGAGATACTGTATAATAGTCTTATAAAACATCACAAACATTATTAATTATGTGTGTAAGAGGCTGGTGATAGGACCTAGGGCCTGTCTATGCTAAGTATGTGCTAGAATTCAAGAGCTCTACTACCATGCTGTATTCTCAGTTCTTGGGTTTGTTGGTTTCAGACAGGACCTCTCTGTATAGCTAAACCTTATCTTGAACCAGTGATTCTCTTGTCTCAGCATCTTCAGCATCAGGATTACAGGTACATGACAATTTGCTTAGTTTTTTTTTTTAATTTCTCTTGAAATTAGTGTAAAATAAAATGAATGAGCCACTGAATATTCCAATGGTCCACACCCAACTGTGTAACCAGAGCTAGATGTTCTTAAAGATTCAGCATTTTTGGAGTTCCCCGATGGTAAAGGATGTTGTTCAGTTTACCATAAGGCTTCTGATGATGTTGCTAAACCACAGAGTAAGATATGCCATATCTCTGAGGTTACTTAGATTAACTTACAAATTTCTTTACTTGCTTGAAATTACCTCTCCCCACAGTCAAGAAATGTATCTTTTAAAATAGATTTAAGAGGGAAAGTGTCTTAGAATCATGTAGTTTGGCAATGAAAGCAGTAACACAAAGAACAAGAGAATTTGGAAAGGGTTTATCAGAGGTATGAAATGTTAAATTGTCCACTTTCCTAGAGTAGTCTGCTAGTTGTAAAAACACTTTCCGTCACAAGGATAGCTTTAGAGTCCCACATGCTTTAATGCTGCTATAATTTCTACCCAGAAGAAAAAGAGAAATTGGTCAAAGAATGTGTGCTGCCCTTAAGTACATTCCTGTGATATTAAGATAAATATAGCTTCCAAATGTAAGATTAAAGTCTAGCTCAACATTAAAAGCACGTCAGTGGATTTTCAGTTTCATTCCTCTACCTAAAGAAATAGGGGATGAATTGAGGTGCAGGCCAAAATTAAACTAATGGAAGGAGAAAAGCCAAGACGACTGTCCATTTCCTACTTTATCAACGTGTAATGGATGATAATACAAAGACAATTTTTGTGTAAATTTCCCCAATTTTCTTTTTCTATAGTTATTTTAATGACCATTTACATATCTATCAATCTATGTATGTATGTATGTATGTATGTATGTATGTATGTATGTATGTATGTATCTATCTATCTATCTATCTATCTATCTATCTGTCTATCTATCTATCCCCTGAGTTCCATAAAAATTCAGGCACTATGAATGGAGTTCTGATGGCACAGTGCACATTCCTTTTGTGTTGGAATAATAACTGAATAGATACAGCCTAAGACCAAGTCTTTTTGTCCTCACTTGTATGGAGCTTTGGCACCATATTTAATGTGCCTTCTTCCACCTTTCATCTGTGCAGATGCCCTTTTTTAAGGGAGATGTTGAGGCTTCCATCTATCAACATAAATCTTTGTACCTTTAACTTTAAACTCCATGTGTCAGAGAGAGGAGAAAGTTCAGGATACAGATGAAATGTCTCAGACAAGATGGGAGGAGAAAGTGACCAGGTGGAATAAAGAAAGGCCACTGCTTTCGTGGTATGATTATGATGAGGTGACAGCAAGACCCCAAAGATGAACTGGCCTCTTGGATCATACAGGTGGTGGTTCCGAGAACTAAATCAGTGAACGAAATCCTAGAGAAGAAAATTTCATTCTCTAGAACTGTCACTTGCGTGCTATGATTTGAATTTGTCCCCCTAATGCTTATGCATCCCTGAATTTATGTTGGCATTTGGAGGCAGTGTCTTTGGGAGGAAATGAGGGCTGGATGAGGTTATGAATATGGCCCTTGGAGGAGACTGGTGGCCTTTGTAAAGGAGATCTGGGTTTGTACAATGCTTCTTCCTCACTATGCCATGCCCTCTGCTTTGGTGTGCTGAAGCAAGGAGGAGCTCAGTGGATCCTAGCCAACAGTGCCAGACTCTCCAGCTTCCACACAGACAGATATATGTACATTGGAAGTGGAAAAGAACAAGGTGGAAAAACAGGAGAAGATGGATGCGAAGGGTGGTGATCATCCTTACTATAAAAGTGTTGTTAAGTCTTAATGCTCAGAATAGTGGATTTATTCTTCCTTATGCTGAAGATGTTTAAAGTTCCTTGTACAGTTCTTTGGATTTATTACAGCTTCAATTCAGTTCGTATTTTATTCTTTGTGATAATTTTACTTTTGATTTTTTTTTTTTTAGCAGTTTTCACATTTGTCCTTGTTTCTATAGCTTTTTTTTTTTTTAGTGATCATCTTGATATATCGGCCAGTCATGAAAAGTCCGTATTAAGTTCTTATCTGATACCTATTAGTGATATTTCCCAAATAAAATATAAGCAATTCAAGCTCATTTGCTCATCACCAGTTTTTTTTTCTTTTAGTATCATTAGCATGAGTCTATAGGCATAAGTGTTGTCCCATTAACATCACAATACACTCATTATGCACTCATAAGTGGCCTTATATGTACATTACATAATCACTGTGTACTGATTTCATTCTCTAGTACACATTGTGTTACCTGATGAAAATGCACACATGAGAAATATATGGTGTCTAGCTTTTAAGAGTCATATAGTCTACATACAAGTAACGTTATACAGAATGAGTAGGTTGTATTTATATATTTAGGAATATATATGTATATAAGTATACATATTTGTATGTAACAACAATCAGTGATGGCAAGATGCCATTAATTGAAAGAGATCAGGGAGGATTTGGAAGGAGGAAAGGGAAGGGGGAAATGATGTAATTATATTAAGAACTTAAAAATCAAAAGAAACATTATTTTTTTTTAAAAAAAGAATCATAGTCTGGTGGAGTAGAGGAACTTATTTAAAGAGGTAGTTTAAATCTCATGAAATGTTCAGGCACAGGCAGGTGTCAGATACAGTAGGGTTCTCATGGATGCTGATAGCATTTAAGCTGAATTTGAATCCTGAATACAGTCAATGGAAAAATTAAAAATTAAAAAAGTAAGTTAACCATTTATTCTAATTATTCTTTAATTTTATGTGTGATGAGATAGCTGTATTTTTACAGGGAGGTAGAAGTCAGTTTTTTCCGTTTTATTTTTTCTTCTGATTGTGTGCCAGAGATCATTATCACTTGTCCATGGCACAGTAGGGATACTGCACAATGAGGAATTTCTGTTTCTTAAAAACCTCTTGGAGCCGGGCGTTGGTGGCGCACGCCTTTAATCCCAGCACTCGGGAGGCAGAGGCAGGCAGATCTCTGTGAGTTCGAGGCCAGCCTGGGCTACCAAGTGAGCTCCAGGAAAGGCGCAAAGCTACACAGAGAAACCCTGTCTCGAAAAACTAAAAAAAAACCCAAAAAACCCTCTTGGATAAAGTCTGAAAAATTACGGGCATATTTGCCTCTCACAAGATGTATACTACCTTCTTACCATGACACCAAAGCTTTGATAGGCCATGGAACAAATATATCAATTGAATTGTCCCTAAGTTTAGAAAATGAATTATTTGCATCTAAATCTTTCTCTCTTTTCACAATAAGAAGAAATTTCAATATCTTTTTGTCTCCATAGACTATTTTACATTTCTTACTCACAACTTTGAAGTTCTGGTCCTAAACATAATAGCCTAGTATTTTCATAGCATTTGTTTATGATGACCTGTGACTCAATTAGCTTGGTTTAACTGATTTTCTCATTAATCCAACATATAATCTGTCACTCAGTGTTCTAGTCAGTTCTTGTAGTGTCTCTCTATCCCTTTGTTTCTGATAAATGGATATCGGAGTTCATTCTTTGGGAAGAAGTCTCTAACAGGTTGTCTGAATTCTGACTTCATGACAGTACACAGATGCTCTTTGTAAGTTCTTCATCTCATGGGGTCACAAGGCAAATGCTTGTAGTTGCTATGGCTTCCTTTCGTGCATGCTCTGTCTTTCTTTCTTTTCTCTATCCGTTTGTTCATTTTCATCAATGTTCCCATTGTGGTGCTCATGAATTAATTTCTCACATTGTAAAAGAAATCATTAAACACCCACTATGCCTCAGTCAGTTACTTTACACTCATTAACTAACACACGAACATTAACATCTACAACTGCACCAGGTAATAGGTAACATCATCACCATTTTACAAATGAAGAGCCTGGGTTTTACAAAGTGTAATTAGAAAATAACCCCCAAATATATAATGCTTTGTAGAAGAAGCACATTTTTAAAAACTGGTGATCCTATTACTTCTATACTTTTGATTTTTCTTGGATTCTGCTTAGAATATTACTTTCATTCCACATAGAATTCTTCATTCTCTTTAATAAACAGGAGCATACGAAAGCATCCCTCAAGTCTTTGGCTTTTGCCTATGGAAGGGAGATCTGCGTACATTTATAGCACACATAATTGGCAAATGCCTCAGGCAAAAAGACAAACATAGTACATGGCCTGCAGGTTGCTGGAACGGCTTCCTCAGTGCTGGCTGCTGGAGCATCAGAGTGAGGCACTGCTAGGTGGCTTCTCTGGACAATCTTCCTCTAAAACAGTCCAGAGAAACTCCTGCTCCTTCCCCCTGGCTCGTGGTGGTAACTGTAGAGTGTAAGGAAGGGTGCTCTTCTTGGCTTCTGGTATAAATGCAGGCAAATTTAAATCCCTCTTTTCTGTGCACCTACTGAGTTCAGTGTAATTGATTAAGATGAATTGTCAGGGTTCTTTTGGTGTCTGTGTCATACTCAGTGCAAATTTAGGTCGCTATACTTCTTAATGTTCCAAGGTCAGAAAACCAGCAAGGAGGTGTAATGTAGCGAGTTGAAATAAGAATGGATGATGGATGGAGCGAGGAGAAGAGGAAGAGAAAAATGCAGAGGGAGAGGGAGCAAGAGGCAGGGAGAGAGAGACTCAGAGAAACACACAGAGACAAAGACAGAGATAGAGAGAAAAGGACAGGGGAGAGGGAGATGAAGAGAGAGAGAGAGAGAGAGAGAGAGAGAGAGAGAGAGAGAGAGAGAGAGAAGGAGGAACATTTTATGCTAGAATACTTACCATTCATTTTTATCACTAGCCATAATCATGTATTTATAACCAAATAATTCGAAGAACACCCAATTAGTTATGGTTTCCTTTGACATGGTACAACACCATGACCAAAGGGAACTTCTAGAAGAGGTGTATTTCATCTTAGAGTTCCACTTCACAGTCCATCGGAGGAAATTCAGGGCAGGAACCTGGAGAGCAGAGCTGATGTACAGGCTCTGGAAGGTGATGCTCATAGCTTGCCCCACCTGCTTTCTTATAGTACCCAGGACCACCTGCTTAGGGTGTAGGCATACCCACATTAATCATCAATCAAGAAAATGCATGAGAGCCCTACAGGGGCAACCTTATGCAGGCATTTTCTCAATTAAGATTTCTCTCTTCCCAAATATTTAGCTTCTGTCAAGTTGACATAAAGCTAGCCAACACAACCTGTTTGCTCCTAAGCTCAGTGCCCATAGCCAATAATATCATTAAGACCACTGTTTATATCTCATAAGAGCTATCAAATAGGCTACGAGGTGATCCTCCTGCCGTGAAATATTCCATATTATGTGCTCTATGTTCTATATTACGGTTAGAAAAAGAAACAGTAAAAGCATTAAAATTTCCACATCTCATGAACAATTGTCTTCTGAATTTTACTTGTATTCGGGAGCATCATTGATGAGTAATGCCTCTAATCTGCTCCCATAATTTCCAATTATAAAGAACCTGAACTCGGCATTAAGACTTGACAATGACATAGACAACAGTTCACCTTCCTTAGGACCAGTGTAGAAAACCTTATAGATTCCCTAACCATCTCTCTCTTATATATCTCTCTCTATTATCTACTTCATTTATACATTGGGAAAGATAGGAGTCAAGGCAAAGGATGACCAGATCTTCTGTGTTTGATTCTAGCCACATTGTAGAATTGGAAATATGACCTGACATCTTCCACCACGTTCGGACAAGGTAGTAACATTTCTTCTGCCCAGTTCCTCCCAATCTCCCACAATATTTAAAATATATATTCCCTTTCATATATGCAAGAATACATTACTAATGACAAGAACTCCCTCAAGAGTGATCTCCTTTTAGTGCTAAAGTCCAGAGTTTAGTCAAATTTATCCACTGTATCTGACATTTGGGTAAATATTTCCAGAATCACATAATCTCAACAGGGAAAAGTATACCCCAGGTAGTATTCTCTTGATAAACATCTCTTATTCAGAGTAGTGAGAAAGTAAGCTGGCAGAATAAGGCCATATACATTTTCCTGCTCATGTTATACGTGCTTTGAGGATAGGAAAATTTCTGTTGACAAGAAATTCAATTATTACATGGAGGGTTGGTTTACTGATAAAATCCCTGATAATAATAGTCCAAGTGTTTCCTTGATTTATAAACTGTGTGTCAGGTTCTCCTACTACACTCACCAGCTGGAGAAAACAAATCCCCAAAACAAACGAGAAACAAAGAAGCAATCCAGGGCTCCATCTTTGATGGCAGCAGCATCAGTGGACTGGAGAACATTCTTCCCGGAGTTTCATTTGCAGTTGTTGTTATGACTCTCCCTCATCTACAATCCAGCTTCTTTTTAATCCATACGGTGCCAATTTCTCAAAAGCTTACTTTAGGAATATTAAAAATCTCAACCGAAATACCAAATTAGATCCCAAATCATATGGAATAAATCCACGTGGACTCCCACAATTTCCCCTTCAGGCCTTGATATTCCAGTTATCTCTTTCTTTGTTTCTTGAGAGGAATAAATTGTTTTAATATTGCATTTTATAAAGGACATGGAATGCATGGATGTCCCCCAAAGTACTTGCCTTACATGGTATTAAAAAAACAATCTTAAGTTGGAAAAAAAATCTCAATATTTGAGCAACAATAATAAAAAGTGCTCTGGGCTGAACTTCTGGGTTTTTGTATCATAGTCCACAGGAAAAAAAATTTACAGCCAAGTAATAAACCTGGGAAATATGGGCTTATAATGGAAATGTTGACAGATTCTAGCAGGTGCTACTGTAATATCTTGAATCTTATTTAGAACAAGTTTCCAATAATGTTTTTCTAAGGCAGTCTTTGGGGGAATTTAAGTTAAGAAAAAAAAGAGGGGTTTTCTGTGACTTCCACCTGAATGATTGATGGAAATGTGAGGTATTTGTGACCAGATGCCTCAGGGCGCCTGTAAATAAGATCATGGGTACCTGTAACAGGAGAATAAGTATACAGAAACTTCTGTCCTCTAAGAATCCACCCAGATATAAACCTCATTTCACAGGATGAGAGTTCCCAAGCATCGTGGATTATAATAGTGTATTTTCAAGTTTGGTAGTAAAGTGTCCCCTCACTTAGGAATGTTCTACAGAAGTTTTGCCCAGGAAAACAAAAGCAAAGGCAGGTGCAATGAAGAAAGTGGTTCTAGAAGTTTCCAAGCCTTTTCACTGATAAGTATAAGTTGTGTTCTTCCTCGTTATCTACGTGACTTTAGTGAAAAATAACTGATGTATGTAAATGTTTATATGTCCAGTTTTACTGATGATGCTAATAAGTAAGTACTATTTCCTGCACCCAAGTCAGATGATGCTGAGAAAGTCTCTGTGGCAAAATCACACAGTCCCATGCTCATTAGTTGTGTGACATTGGACATGGGTTTCTAAAGTCACAGTGTTTTCCTACACAATGTGCAGAATATCAACAAAGATAAGAGTGATAGTAACAATAACAAGCGAAATTATTGACTGACAGACTATATGAAGTACTCTGTCACTTTGTGTTGAGAATTATAAGTGGGCACTCTATGGTGAAATGTCACACCTAACTTCAAACCAAATATCAGCTAGCTATATTCAGACATGATTATTTCTGCTTTACAAACCATACTAGGTTACAAAGGAATGAGGGTAACTACTTTCCCTTATAGTTAGTGAAAGCCCATGTTATTGTGGATCTAGTAAAACCAGATTATCACAAGACTAACTGCTCAGTATTGGTCAAGGCTGTCTGCATCAGGGACAAGGAGGACCTCATCCTCAGGGCTGGATTGAAATTTTCTCCAAAGGATCTTCAGTTGTCCACTTTTGATTTAGAAATGGTTCACATTCAACATCACCCCTGAATTCTTCTAGTTTATAGCAGAAACAAAGTAGTTGCTCACCAAAGGTTCTAAAGTGACGCACTCATCCTTTAAAGACATGGACATCAAAGTAGAATGTAAGTAGCTAGATTCGGCACATATGTTCAGTATAGGAAAGCAGAGGGCTCCCATAACAAGCATACATGTCATTGAAGTGTCATTGAGTATTGCCTTTCCTTTCAGAAGTTCCCAGAGTAAGAAAGTACTGATACCACAGAAGAAGCCCCACACATATGTGTTAGGTTTTTAATGGAAATTCTGGGACTTGTGTAGAAAAACTGACTTAAAAAATATTCTTTTGCTTAGCATTTAATGGGTTCTCGGAGAATAAGTTCTAATTCACTTTTAGTAGAAAACGTTGGTAAATGTCAAAACATACCCAAAAGGATAAAGAAATATAGGGGAGGGAACATCCTTTTATTTCAAATTCAAAATAATTCTAATTTGAGGACTTAACCCCGTCTGGCATTTAAACTACAGAGGAGTTCATCAAACAGTCTTTGGCTCCCACCTTGCAGATTGCAGTTTTCAACAGAGTGGTCCCATTAGTAAACTGTCCTGTGCTAATGTGCTTGCTTGGGGCAATCATCGTCATAGTTCCCGGATCTAGGCCTTGCCAGTGCATCGGCACCAGGAGTGGGTGATGTAGTATAGTAATTACACAATTAGCCCTGTCAAGGCATGGAGCATGGGGAATAGCAGGATCTTGAAGCTTGAAATGTGGCGGGCTGATAGATGACTGCCATTAAGCTCATGCTTTTTTTTTTTTTTTTTTCCACTTTGGGATGAGCATATACTGAGCTTAGGCAAAGGCTCCTTAATGAAGGATAAAATCCTTGACCCACAGCCGCACTTCTTCATGTGCTCATAATCGCTCAGCTCACCCTTCCTTTCTACTACACATATATTCTGCTCATCTCTCACCTTAGCCTGATGAAAAGTAATGAACTGTTGCCAACACGCTCTTTGTAATCCATCACACTTAGCTGATGGAAAGTGAAATTTTGTACAAACATTGTGCAGCCTCTGACTTCCCACCATGATGGTTATTGTTCTTAATATCCTATACTCCTTTTAACATCAAGAAGTTTAATCGGATGTTGTGGAATTTTTAGTGCATATAACTAGCCTATGTTCAAAATATAAATTCCTCCAGCGTATATTAACATTTAAGCTGTATAATATAGCACACAGGTATGTGTGTGTGTATTTTCATAGGTATGTATATATGCATGCACATACATATCCTAAAAAATAAACTTGGTCACATGAGATTGAATGGAATTATTCTAAATTTCTGAGCTTTCACCCAAAAGAAGAAGCCTGGCATTGATACTTAATTGTTCTCACTATCAGATCATCACTGTTATTACTCCAATTTCCTTCCTTGACCTTTGGGCATCACTGAGCTAGGCTTTTGCAGACAGGGATCTGCTAAACCATATCCTTATGGTAATTAGAGGGTACAGAAAGAATGCAGATGTCTCCGCTACACATATGTAAGAGTCCATTTATTACAACTAGATGGACTGTTGCATTCCTCTAAAGTCACACGATGATACACATCCAGGTTCTTCTTCACAGGCATCATTCTGTAACATTTTTGTGTCAATTAATAGAGGATATCTTGTGAAGAAACACAGCCAAATTCCTAATACTACAGTGAAATTTAGAGTCCAGAGTATCCTATGTCATGTAAATATTCAAAGCCCAAGTTCTGAAGATAATTTTAAAAGGTATTTCTCAAATGCTGATTGTGACAAGACTTGGATGCCAATAAATATAAGGAAGTGGGAGATAAATTGAGGTATGCCTGAAATCTAAGCAATGAGAGGGCTGAGGCCAGAGAATTGACATAAGGTCAAAGCTAGCCTGAACTGTACAATGAGACCATGTCTCCAAACAAATAAGGAAATAAAAATTTAAAAGATGCCAGAATGACATGAGGTTACAATATAGCTTTGTTTTCTGAGTAGAGTGATGGTTTTATGAATGTACACATGATTAATCTTCACAAAACTACATCTGCACCAAATAATTCATGGAAACTAATGAGATCTGAGTAAGCTCTTATCAGTACAGTTTTTCTATTCATAAAAATATTCTATAATTCATCAAGGAACTGACTGAAAAACAAACAGAACTTTATTTTTTGTTACTTCCTGTTAATCTATAATTATTTCAAAACTGAAAAGAAAATATTCATTTAAACTTCACAGAAGAACTGATTCAGGAGAGACCTAGCCAAGGTCAAGTATGCAAAGAAGAAGAGCAGCGATTCGTCTCCAGTCCCTCTGTAAGTTTTGGTTTCTAGAAAAATCACTGTGTTTTATCCTTTGTTTCTCTTATCTGTGGAAAATGCTAGTCTTGTCTCTCCAAATTACTGTAAGCATCTTGGGAAAGCAGCTCTGCATACATACATCTGAATGAACATGAATATATTTCACAACTTACCAAGAGAGCAATGCTGTAACACCCATCTACCTCTTCAACACTGCAAACAAAAACCCCAGGGGGGCAGTAAACTGAATATGCCAGCCCTGCTACTTTCATTCTGCATTTGAGAAAATCACAGTGTTCCTCAAATCTGCCAAGATACGGAGCCTCACATAATCATGACTAATAGATGTAATTGTGAACACTTTACACACATGAAGTGTAATTTAATCCATTTGGATAGGATAGCTTTCACTTTCTCTCTCTCTATGTATAAACAAAGAAGAAGAAAAAAGAAAGTACATTAAAACTACTAGCTAAAGCATATTAACTTCAGAGAAAGGAAGTTTCTGAATGTGTATAGTGACTGAATGAAAACCTTTGCTGTTTACAGGAAGGAGGAACTTAGAAACTGAATTAGATTCACTCAGCAGGCTCAATAATGCCACAGGCAAAGCAAAGGGGAAGCTTGCCATCCTATAGGCTAGATATGGAAAAGGCCTAAATGACTTCGCTAAGTGAGAGAACTTCATATTTCATGCAAACCTCAGGAAATAATTAAGCCTCCAGTGCAGTTCTGGGACCCGTGCTCCAGAAACTGCCACCATAAACTCTATTTTCATTGGTAGTATTGAGATTCTCTCTCATCCCTTATTGCCCTTCATATATCATCCCCCTTTAAGGCAATGAGAATTCGACACATAAATAAAAAGCAAGCGATTGTTTCAGGGAGGGGATAAACATGATTCAAATCCAGCCAGGAGCTTTATCATCAGCTTGGGAGACTGTAATGTTACTAGACAATCTTATACAAAGACTGAGAGGGGATATTGCTCCTGTAGTGGGGAGGCTTTAAAAAGCATTTGAAAAAAATGAAGCCATCTGCCTCATTTAAAATTCTATAGATGAAAAAGTTCATCATATATATCATACACATTATCTCAAAAGGCATATGACCTCATACTTTAGACCTCACATTTAATTCTGAGAGTGTAGCAATTATTTCACCTAAGATCCAGGGAGCCCATAGTGTTGCTGAATCTATGCTTGGGTGGGATTGTCTGTCAGTTCATCTAAACAAGATGGGTGGGGTGTGAGTAGCAGTGGATTCTCCATCACTAGTTCCATCACCAAGAAGAATGTAGTCTTAAATGGACTCTGTCATCTGCTTGGGCTCCCATCTCCAAAACAGGTGCAGCCACAGCTCTTACAGTTGGTCTCTGTGAGAAGCCTAGTGATGAGACCTTAGCTTCTATGAAGCGTCTCAACATCCTCCATGGTGGCAGACAAAATGGACAATTTCTTGAAGCAATATTTCATAGAGAACATACATATCTTAAGAAAATTCCAGATCTTTTCAATAGATGACCTTCTAAGACTGTTTTCTGTACCAATATTTCAACAGGTTCTGATTTGCCTAGGGCAAAAACTCATGGGCTCCACTAAGGTCCTTTCTGGATATAATTCTTTGAGTCTTACTTTTCCTTGTGTTTCTTGTCTTTTCTTTTCTTTTTTTTTCCAAGACAGGGTTTCTCTGTGTAGCTTTGTGCCTTTCCTGGAACTCAGTTGGTAGCCCAGGCTCCTGACTAGACAAAAACTGCAGATAATTACCCACCGAGAGTCAACTCACAAATCTCTAATTAAGCGATATGAATCTGAGTCTGAGGAATATACAGAGACCAAAAATCACTGCAGTGTAAAAACATATTGAGCAGTGAGTATCCATGACATAATTGAAGGCATGCATATTTGGAAAATCAGTTTTCACCATCAGTCTAGTTTGTAATGATTCTGAAGCATCCCTGGAGGTATGTACCCTGACCTAAGTTCTCCTGCTGAACGACAATCATACCTTTGATTTTCTTAAAAGATTTGACACTTCACTTGAATATATGTCTTCTAATTTAAACAATGTCAGTAAAATAATAAATAATAAGCTGTCATTCTTTTTATGCACAAATGACTATAAAATAAATTTTCATTTCAACTTTTAATAGTGGATTTTCACCGTCATGATACAGATCTTAGTTGTAACACCAATAATATGAATTGTGATTTAACTTTTTGTCTTTTACTCTGCCTTTATGAAATATAAGTTTCTCTATCACAACACAGTGAAAGAACTCACTCATTCAACTGACATTCATAAACTTCTAAATAACCTTAGTTGTCATTTAATATATTAAGTGGATCAGCAAGGCACAATTTTCTGGTTTGGTAGTTTATATACAATGAATGTGATCTTATATGCACATAGTATCTGGTCTTAAATAGAAAGATCTCAGAAATGTCAAACACCAGTGTGTGCATTTAACTTGTCTCAGACCTCCAGACTTGAAGTTCATTTTCATTCATACAAAAGCAAATGGTTGGATCAATGAGAAGATACATTCTCCTGTCACTCCATGCAGTTAGTGTTTGAGAAAAATGGAAAAGAGTAAAGAATTAAAATAAATAAAGTCTTTGCTACTTTATACATTTAATCCTTAGGAAGACAACATCTGTGTACAGAGAAGGAACGGATTCTTTCACCCAGAACTCTACTTTCCTTTCCAATTATTTATTTATTTATTTATTTATTTATTTATTTATTTATTTATTTATTTATTTATTATTTTTATTTATTTTTGTTGTTTTTTGTTTTTTTGTTTTTTTGAGACAGGGTTTCTCCGTGTAGCTTTGGAGACTTTCCTGGAACTCACTCTGTAGACCAGGCTGGCCTCAAACTCACAGAGTTCCACCTGCCTCTGCCTCTGCCTCCCGAGTGCTGGAATTAAAGGTATGTGCCACCACTACCCAGCTCCAATCATTTTTTTAAATCAAGAGAGGTATATCTTCCTCCTGTTTTCCCTCCCACCAACTCACTCCACAAACAAAAACAAAGAAAAGCTCAACTACCAGTCTTTATGGAACATAGAAAAATCAGATTCCATTAGCTTTAATTAGGAACATGATATGGACATAAAAAGTAATGTGATAAACAAAGAATGGTGAATAAAACAAAAATCAATTGTGTAATTACTAAACTCGTCTAAAATTCATGCACACTTCTTACGTATGCAAGTTTCCCCAGAAGACATACCTGCTGGAATCAATTATCAGAAAAAATATTATTGAAATCATCTGCCATCAAAACCTGAATCTAAAGCACCTGGGTTACATTTTTTGGCACGTTTTATGTCAATTTAACACTTGCTAGAGTCATTTGGGAAGAGGGAACCTTAACTGAGAAAATGTCCTTAGCAGACTGACTGGTGGAATAGCCTGTGTGATATTTTCTTGATTGATGGGTGATTGGGGAGGGGGATGCAAAGACCACTGCAGGTGGTGTCACCCATGGACAGGTGGTCCTGGGTTGTATAAGAAAGCAAGGTGAACAATCCAGGAGGAGAGAAAAAGTAGATTCATCCATGGCCTCTGCTTCAGTTGCCTGCCTCTAGGTTGCGGCCTTTGCTTCCCTCAGTGAAGGATGAATAAGCTGTGTTGTGAAACAAACCCTTCCTTCCCAAAATTGCTTTTAGTCATGGTGTTTTACACAGCAATGGAAACCATACCTACAACAGTTAAACATATCATGAGTTAATTTTAATTATTAAAGGAATCAAATGTCTTTTAATTCTATTGCTTTTCTGAAGAATTACAATCTAAGAATCACCTTGAAAGATACTAATTTAGTTTGACTATGAAATGCCCCTTACAGACTTGTGTGCTGAATACTTGGTCTTCAGCTGGTGGCACTATGTTGAAAGTTGCTGAATCCTAATGAGGTAGGGTCTACCCAGAGGAAGTAGATCATTCAGTGCAAATTTTTAAGCTTCAACCTGGTCCCCAGTGCCTTTCTAGCTCTCTGCTTCCTGTCTATCATAAGGCAAACAGGCTCCTCTAACACATGTTCCTACCACCACTCATGCTCTGATTAATAACTGGCACAGAATCAGTGGAGCCAAGGACTGCATAATCTCTTAAATTGCTGATCAAAATATGCCTTTCCTTTTTTAAAGTTGTTTTCTCAAGTATTTTGGTTGCATCTATGCAAAAGTGACTGATAGGTACCAGGGACAACTGGCAATATATAGGTACACACACACACACACACACACACACATACACACACACACACACACACACACATACACACACATACACACACACAATCATGAAGAGTGGTGGCTCATTTCTTTTTAAAATTTAATCAATTTTTATGTGTCCAAGTATTTTGCCTGCATGTATGTTTGTTCACCATGTGCATGCAGTGCTTGCACAGGCCAGAAGAGGGCATCAGATCTCCTAGGACTGGAGTTATAAGCACCAGCAGCCATGTGAATGTTGGGAATAGAACCCAGGTCCTTGGAAGAGCAGCCAGGGCTCTAACTCTTGAGCTATCGCTCCAGCCCCTCCACTGACAGATACTCTTTGACAATCATCCTTCCACTAACGCCAATGGTTTATAACCTAACACGAAAGACCAGGGAATTTTCTGCTGATAAAATTGCGAACTCATAGAGCACCAGGAATAAACCCCACAATAATGTAGCAGAAGCCCTAGCAGCTCTGAGAATGGTCTCGGGATTATGAAAAATCTTGGCCTATACTCAATAGTGGGCTTCCCAGATACAGTGACAGCAGCAACCAAGTTTAAAGCTGTGGAGTGGCAGGTGAGATGGCTCATTGTATGGAGGTGCTTACCACTAAACCTATCATTTAAAATGCCTATAGTGCTATAGACTATGTTTATAAAACAATTATGACACTGAATCTTTATTTTCTTGATTTGGTTTGCTAACTTGACTACAGTTTTAAAAAAGTCAAACAAGTCTAGAACAGCAATTATTGCCCTGACTAGTGTGCTATGTGTTTTGGCATCTAGTCCATCTGAGTATGTTGGAAAAATAATCCACAAGAATATATATAAATAGATTATGCACTTGATCCACAATCTACGTTGAAGTACTTACAATAATATGTCATTTAACATAGCAATAGAATTTACTTATATTAAGAGGTTAAAAGGCGTGGCATAATTTCAATTGTCAGATTCTCCTAGATCAGGAGAGAACTCCCAAGTATCATTTTCATAGCAAATGACAGCACTGACCTTAGCAATCTGGACACACCAGTTCAACAGCAGCTGTGATCCTATGTTATCCTTGTGTTCATGGACATAGTCCAGCAGGCAGCCATGGGGCATCAGTTGGGTAACCAGCTGGATGGTGGGGCTCAGGCACACACCCAGTAAGCGAACTAGGTGTGGGTGATCCATGCTTGCCATGATCAGAGCCTCCTGTAACAACAACAACAATAAAACATAATTCGATCATTTCAACTCAGTATTCCTCAGTATTTTAAATACTTAGAGTGGATGGAAGGTGTATAATAGATTTTAAAATGGACTCAATGAGCCAGATAGAGTGCTTATGCCTTTCCTTCCAGCACTCAGCAAGCAGAGATGGGTGAAGCTCTGTAAGTTTAAGGTCAGCCTGTTATACACACTGAGTTCCAGGCCAGCTAGGTCTATACAGGGAGACCCAGCCTCAAAGAAAGTACTCAGTAGACTCAATTAATAATGTAAATATATTTATTAAATTATTTCATGCTAAGACTGATATAATCAAATAAAATTAAGCAATAAATGGTCTATAACACAAGGTGAATGCCGTTATAGAATACCTACCTAATAAATCAGAACCTAGACTTTACTTTTTATCGCATGAACAAGATAATATTTATTTTCTGCCAATTATGTTAAAAATGAACACTACACCAGATACTTTTCATTTTTAATCTTATCTCTAGAAAATAATAGCCTTACAAATGTGGTTCTTCCCAAGAACAATAAGGTGACCCTAACAACTTCCCCATTACTCATGTAGAATTAGCATATGTAAATGACATATATAAATTCTAGAAGTGAAAATAAATAATTACAATCAATATATCCAATGCTGATTAATAGAGAAGAATGGGGATTTTAAAAGACTTTTGCTCCATTATTTTTATGTTTACTCAAATGTATTTCATTTTTTAAAAAAATTAAAGAGCTATCCCCCTCATAAACCTATAAGTTTGAGAGCTAAGTGAAACAACAAAATTTCATCTGGATCAATTTCTTCATTTGATGAAATGAAAATCAAGTCCATATTTATTTTATATTGACATTCAATTAAAGAAGATGTGACTATAGCCTTATTGTATTATGTAGTACATCCTATAATTAACCTCTAATTTAAAGTTACTATAAATATCAACACTACAATATGAAATGTATCACTATACAGAATATTCTTTTGCTTTAATGTTTGATATGTGACTTTATGGAGCAAATAAATAAAACAATATTCTACTGTGAAAATTATAATGGACATGTTTTTAAGAAAAGTTTTATGTGGTTTTACAAAGCCACATAATATCAGCAAAAGAATATTCATGCCAGTAATATTTAATAATAAAGAATCCAACAAATTAAGATACAATATTATCCACATTTTAGGACACAGTGAAACAAAACATGCCTGAAATAATTAAAAACTTCAATATCATGTCAGGTGTGGTGGTGCATGCCTCAACATTCAGGAGGCAGAGACAGGTGGATCCCTGATTTTGAGACCAGCCTGGTCTACAACTCAAGTTTCAGGACAGCCAGGGCTATACAGGGAAATCCTTTCTCAACAAACAAACAAACAAACAAACAAACAGATAAATAAATACATCAATGTCATGAGAGATATGACAAATTGGTGAGATGGTCAAGCTAAAATTTATTACAGAAACAGATTAAGGCTAGGTCTTTGGTTAATTTTTTATGACAGTTCTTTCACATTAATTTTTTTCATACAATATATTCTGTTCACAGTTTTCCCTCCCTCATACCCTCTTAGATCCTCTCCTCTTCCCCACCAATCCAACTCTATATTTTCTTTCATTCTTTCTTTAGAAAACCAACATAAAAGAACAAAGAAAATAAAAACAAACCAAACAGAAAAAGAAAAAGCACAAGCCGGGCGGTGGTGGCGCATGCCTTTACTCCCAGCACTCGGGAGGCAGAGGCAGGCAGATCTTTGTGAGTTCGAGGCCAACCTGGTCTACAGAGTGAGATTCAGGAAAGGCGCAAAGCTACACAGAGAAACCCTGTGTAGAAAAAAACAAAAAAGAAAAAAAAAAAAGAAAGAAAAAGCACAAGAACATCATGCACATGCAGAAACACAGGCAGACACACCTACAACCTATAAAACACAAAATCTGAGACACGCAATGGTGGCCTTTAATCCCAGCACTCAGGAGGTAGATGCAGGTGGATCTCTGTGAGTTCGAGGCCATCCTGTTCTACAGAGTGAGTTCTAGGATAGTCAAAGCTATACAGAGAAACCCTGTCTCGGAAAACAAATTAAAAAAAAAAAGCAAAAGCAGCAATAAATAATAAAGCCCAAACAAAGCATTATGGAGACAAAAATATTTCCAAAAATACCACTGAGCTGGTTTTGTGTTGTCCATCTACTGCTGGGCGTAGGGCCTCCCTTAAGTGTGGTTTGTATACCTAGCAAGATTCCATTAAAGGAACTAACTTTTCCTTTGTGAGCAGGTGACAGTTGGAAATAGCTTCTGGGTTAGGGATGGGAGTCCATGTCCTTGTCCTGGGACCCCATTTGGCTTGGATCTGTATAGGCACTATTGGTGCTGTCGTAGTCTGAATTTTTATATTTGTCAATCTTGTTCTAGCTTGAAGGCACTCTTTGTGCTTTGTGTCATTCTTAGATTAGAAAAAAAATGCACTACATAGACTATTATTGAGATAACCAAGTGTTTAACATATAGACTATGTATTGCATAATACTATGCTCATCTTAAATATTTCAGAACAGCTTTAGTATACTGTAATGTACAAGAATATCCCTTGATCACTCTTTACAATGTTTTAAAGGGGTAGAGAAAGAGGGAGAATATGTATATGTATCTGTTTGTATGTGTGTAATACATACACATATGAAGGAGACATCTATATGACAAATTGTTACTAGTTGTTTGGATTCAAAATTACAGAATGTTTACGATATTATTCTTCAATATTTTCTCTAAAAAACTTCAAACCCCAAAGTTAAAGTATAAAGTTTTGCTGTGTTTTTGTTTATGACGGCATGAGGGAACAAATACATCAGACTAAATTTCTCAGAAGGAAACTGAGAAACAAGTGGTGTCACCCACCAGCGAATGTCTAGGTAGCAGCCACAAATAGATACTCATGGAGGGAGAAGCTGATTTCAGTGGAACTGTTTCAAGGCTCACTTAGGAACACTGAGGTTACAGATCTTGCTCTACCCTTTGTGGTGGCGTATCGGAAAGGACTGTGGATGTGACTATCAGGACAACAGGCAGAGAAACGTTCTAGAAAAGCAGAGGCAGTGATGGAACATGCATCATCCTGTCCCAAACAATTGCTTAGTGGTACACATTTTGTGGCAGCAGCTGAAGTCACTGTTTTACTTCTGTCTTCCAAGAGAAGTAAGCCCTTCAACTAACCCTCCCCTTTTTCCTGCAGGAACCTGGTGAGCCACGGAAAAATTCATGTGGCCCTGTGTGGATCTACAAGGGTGAAACAATTTGGTGTCACTTACTGTGTAGCTCAGCAAACATTTGAAATAAAGCCATGTAGTTATAAATATTTTACAAATATGGCCGGGCAGTGGTGGCGCACGTCTTTAATCCCAGCGCTCAGGAGGCAGAGGCAGGTGGATCTCTGTGAGTTCGAGGCCAGCCTGGGCTACAGAGTGAGTTCCAGGACAGGCTCCAAAGCTACACCGAGAAACCCTGTCTCGAAAAAAAAATATTTTACAAATATGAAGGTCAGCTGAGTTTAATATTATATTAATTTATGTAGTATCAACCGGTTTTATTCATAATACAAACTTGAAGGTTTTTTCACCAGATTATACATATATACACGTCTCAAATATAAACACACCAAAAACTGAGCAAAAATACCTACTCAGATTAAATATCATAATTAATTATACATTAAATTAGATATTTCATTGATATGAAATGCTGGATGGCTAATTAAGTTATATTTATACCAATTATATTCTGCTTCTTGCTCTCTCGATGGATCCTGTTTTTTCCTATGTGTTAGCATTACTAGGTTTTGTAGTGTTCCCAGACCCCTATGCTGTAGGATGGTCTGTATGTCAAATTACTCTGATTGGTCAATAAATAAAACACTGATTGGCCAGTGGCTAGGCAGGAAGTATAGGCGGGACTAACAGAGAGGAGAAAATGTGGTGGTATTGTGTTCCCCAAAATATTGTGTACCTTAATAAACTTATCTGGGGTCAGAGACAGAACAGCCACAATATTAAACATGAGGATAGGCAGTGGTAGCATACGCCTTTAATCCTGGCATTCCAGAGGCAGAAATTCATGTGTTCAAGGATACACCCAAGCATGGTGACCCACGCCTTTAATCCCAGAAAGCAAGTCTTCAATCCCAGCGAGTGGTGGTAGAAAGCAGAAAGGTATATAAGGCGTGAGGACCAGAAACTAGAGGCATTTGCCCTGGAGAGGCATTTGCCCTGGAGAGGCATTTGGCCTGGAGAAGCATTCAGGCTTCTAGCAGCAGTTCAGCTGAGACCCATTTTAGATGAAGACTCAGAGGCCTCCAGTCTGAGGAAAAAAGACCAGCTGAGGATCTGGCAAGGTGAGATAGTTGTGGCTTGTTCTATTACTTTGACCTTCCAGTGTTCACCCCAAATAACTGTCTGGGTTTGATTTTATTAATAAGAACTTTTAAGATTCATGCTACAAGAAAAGAACAGGAAGGTGGAAGGAGTCACTGCCAGCCACCGCCAGGACAAGCAGCATGTGAAGATGCTGGTAAGCCACGAGCCACGTGGCAAGGTATAGATTTATAGAAATGGATTAATTTAAGATATAAGGACAGTTAGCAAGAAGCCTACCACGGCCATACAGTTTGTAAGCAATATAAGTCTCTGTGTTTACTTGGTTGGTTCTGAGCAGCTGTGGGACTGGCAGGTGAGAGAGATTTGTCCTGACTGTGAACCAGGCAGGAAAAATCAAGCTACACCCCTAGGTAGGAAATTAATTCTAGAAGTGTGACTTGTAAGTATGGAAATGTAGCCAGCAGATATATGAAGGTAATGTAGAAAGCAGGAAACTTTGAGATCCCCCGTCACATTTAAATCAAAGTGAGTCATTATAATCATTACAAAAGCAACAGTTGTAACCATTGTTTGATCCTAATTTCGACCATGTGATTAGTTAAAAGAAATAGACTTTCTAGCTAAACAAACAGGAAACTGAGTCTCAATGCTTTATTCTTCCAAGGGACTGGACTTGTCAGCAGCAGGATCAGTTTTACAACATACTTTCTGATTACTAGTGCAGTTTTGTATCAGAGGATGCAAAAATATTGTAAATATTCTCCTAAAGTTTCATCAGGACTTTACACTGTAGACATTTATCTTGTTAGCAAGACAGCTTCAAACACCTCACATTAGCCATAATGGAATGAATCAAGTCAAATTACACATTAGTTACTGAGGACCAAATAGAATCAAACAATAGATTGGTAAACTACATCCCTGGCAATATACTTCAGGGAAGGACAAAGAGAACGGATTTCTCTGACTTCATGCAGCACACATTATAGGCATTTCCTAAGGTGGAAAGATTGCTGATGCCTAAGGTAGAAGAAACACTGTGAGATTATTATTTTCCAAAGGATGAAATATATAAAATGCCTGTTTTTCCTTCTATAATTCAAAGAATAATATTAATGCCATTCTCTATTTACATTTGAAAAGTTTACATTAGATGACTTTTCATGTGAAAATTGAAAGTTCTCTTTAAAAAAATCTATTAGTAAGTCTTGGCAAAAAAGCTGGGTTTGTATTAAGGAAAATTGCTCATCACACTACAAAGAGTATTTGAAACTAAATTGCAGAGAATTTGCATAATTGTTCTCTCTCTCCCTTTTCTTTGCTTTTTGTTTTTTTAGAAAGAAAAGATGAACAAGACACTAATTGTAGGTTTTATTTTTTCATAAAGGAAATAGCAGATGGCTTTTTGGAGGATAGGGGAATAGATAAAGAAAATGGAATGTGGATTCATTTAAAGCAATAAATAGGCTTGAGAAGGGGGGAGAAATCCCAATATTTTAATCAGGGAGTGTTTGCGTTCAATAGATTACTCTGTTTTTAAATTAATAATGTCCTCAGTTTCTTATCTCTGCTGGTGACTATAGAAGCAGTTTTGGATGTTATCTGATGCCACTGGAAAATGCCACCAAAGGGCAGTGGGATAAATATAACTCGACAGGTACATTACCTAAAATTTTTCAAGAAATTAAAAATTATTCTGCCTTTGTTTTTCCTATGGCCTTGTAAATTTTCTTTTTCTTATGGGTAAAAAGAGTTTTCCCATTGGAAATGAGGGAGACTACCAAAGGTGCATGGTGGGAAATTCTAAAACAGGGATATTTTTCTTGATAATGAGATCTGCTTTGAATAAGAACATTTTTTAAAAAACCACCAAGGGCCTCTCAGACACATAGAGCTCTGAAGGAAGTGCAGCATTAGTCTGTAGCCATGTTATTTGTATCTCTATTTTTCTCCTGAAGGGAAGACTCTGCTGTTTAACAATAAAGGTGAGCAGTACTGTTTTTCACACTGAGGCACTACTTTCTCAGCCAGCAGATATATGTACTTTGTCACTTGAACTTGTCTGATTGTATCACACAAAACAAAAGAAAAAAAAAACATAGCCAAGTGATACTTCTGGCCTAGTTTGCTCAAAAATGAAACATGTTAACTTCAGCCAAACTTTCACCGTTTCATTATGTTTATAGATCATTAATTCAATACCCTCCAGCAGCAAATGGAGAAAATCGCATTGCTATTAGTGACAAGGAAGATAGAAGGGTACAGAAAAAACAACAGATAGAAAATGTGGATGTGCAATGCAAAGGTCAGCAGGTTTGTGGATGCTGGAGACAGATGATGCCCCTGAAGACAGTGAAAATACCAGGGATGGACAGTACTAAGAAATTAAGTTTAGACACAATGAGGAACCGGGAATAAAGTACCTGATCTGCTATAATGTCATCCACAGCTATTATGTCACAGATGGTACCCAGGGAATAAAATGTATAAAATCTACACAGGTTCCTTCATGTCTTGAATAAATAAGAACTTATAAGTGTAAGCAAGTGGGCAGCAGTTTGGACAGGCTGAATTAATATGTTATTATTTTCATTTTTCCACATGGTTCACCTTACCCGATGGATCCCATACTCACTTTTGTGAACATAAACAATTAAGTCTAAGGACCTTCCAATCCATGAAGGCAATAGTTTCTGTATTTATACCGCATTATTCATTCATCCAGAAGCCATCTATTACATTCAGTCGGCATTTATCACTATACCACTTGAAGTCATCAGTGAAGAATTTTACACAATGTAGAATTCTACTTTCTGTTTGTGGGTTCTACATTTTTCTGCCTCACTTGTTACAGTGAATTTCTTCCATCCTTAATTTATCTCTTTAGTTTTTTGGTTACACATCACTCAACTAAACATATTTATTGAGGACCCACTATATTTGTATTGTGAATGACGTTGAGTCTACTATGCCATTTACACTTGTGAAATTTTTACTCCACTGGAGATACACTCAAAAATCAGGAAAAGAAGAAGAAATCTGTGGGTCTGGCAAAATGGATCATAGAATAAAAGTACTTGAAGTCTGATGAACCAAGTTCAATCTCTAGAATTCATATCTGAAAAAAAAAAAGCAGGAACACAGAACCAGCTCCATAAATTTGTCCTCTGATAGCCTGAAGATTTTGCGACAGGTGTGTACATGCACATACACTTAATATAAATAACAATTAAAAATTTCTACTAGGCATCCAAGTAATTATAATTTATGACAATGATATAGAGGAAATAGGCTACTATACTAGAGTGAAAACTGGTGTTTGCTGAGCCCCTTTTAGATGGGGATAGTTAAGGAAATCTGCTCTGAAGACTAAGTCAGATATATTAACACTACAAAAACAATAATACCAAACAATACCTGAAAGCCTGTCATATTCGGACACTCTGAGGGTCTCACACACGTGGAGTTTGGCAAAGTTCTAAGTAATGGTTTGAGATGAGGGTGACAATGTAGCTGGGCTTGAGCTTGCATAGGGCTTTGCTATGATGGTAAGACTGGATTTACTCATAAATCTGTTAGTGTCCAGCCTTCTTATGCTTCATTCACCTCTATTATATCCTAACTTGATAGCACAATATGTCTTTTGTCTTATCATATCATGTCTCTCTTTGATGTTTTCCTTTGGATATTACTTGGCTGAAGGCAACCCCTTTCTTCTCCATATTTGAACTTTCAAATATTGCTAGAGAAAAATCAGAGGTTCATGGGGATTTGCCTCAAATCACCTTTACAAATAACTTGTTTATAGTTTATTATTGGTTCCTTATTTCATTAAATTTGGACTCTACTTCGGAGCAGAAAACAATCTTTTTCTCATCTAAATATTAGGATGCAAACCATATTGAACACCATTATGCTGTTCCCTGGAGATATAATTTTATTATTTTTCTGTGGCATGGTTTCTTCTTCACTTCTTTTGGCCCTTTCACTGTACCTGTAAGCTTGTATAAGTGGTTCATATTCAAGAATGAAAGCTCCTTCTCAATTGACTTATCTTTGGTTTAGAGGTATTTGATATTCTCAGTTATACTACATCACTTTATGTTCCTGCTATTCTGAGAGTGCTGGTTTTCCTCCTCTCATGGTTACCACTAAAATTGCTCTTGGTAAGATCATTGAATGTGTCCTTTCACGAAAGTCAAGAGGTCTTTTTTCTTGTTCTTAATTTTTTTAAACTTGTGTCCCTTTATCTCACTGGTCACCTCTTTTTTTTAATCACACCTCTGTAGCTGATCATTTCTTGAATTATATCTTAAGTCTTCACCACAATTATTCTTATTACAAATATGGATATCTACTTTTTCCTCTCCTATCTCAAGTTTGGAAATGATACAATGCTTTTTTCTTTATTATTTTTGGCTTATATTTTCAATCCTGTGTATTCATAAAGATCTGTACTCCAATCTCTCTGGGACAGAAATTTAAAAAAGTAAGAATCATCTCAGTTATTTTTTTTTAATTGCTGTGAAAAGACACTGTGGCCAAGACAATTTACAAAAGAAATAATTTAATTTGGGGATTAAAGTTTCATAAAGTTAGAGGCCGTGACAGCAGAGCAACGGAATGGTGACAGGAACAGCAGAGGCAGAGAAACACTGGGAATGGAGTAAGTCTTTTGAGACTTAAAAGCTCCTCCACCCTCACCCCCATGATAGGTCTCCTCCAACAAGACCACACCTCCTAATCCTTCCCAAACAGTTCCACCAACTAGGGACCAAGTATTCAAACATATGAGACTATGGGAGCCATTCTTATTCAAATCACCACAATGACTATGGTGTGTGGTGGTATTGTGTTCCCCAAAATATTGTGTACCTTAATAAACTTATCTGGGGTCAGAGACAGAACAGCCACAATATTAAACATGAGGATAGGCAGTGGTAGCATACGCCTTTAATCCTAGCATTCCAGAGACAGAAATCCCTCTGGATCTCTGTGAGTTCAAGGCCACATTGGAAATGGCCAGGCGTGGTGACACACGCCTTTAATCCCAGTAAACCAGCCTTTAATCCCAGGGAGTGGTGGCAGAGAGCAGAAAGGTATATAAGGCGTGAGGACCAGAAACTAGAGGCATTTGCCCTGGAGAGGCATTTGCCCTGGAAAGGCATTTGCCCTGGAGAAGCATTCAGGCTTCTAGCAGCAGTTCAGCTGAGACCCATTTTAGATGAAGACTCAGAGGCCTCCAGTCTGAGGAAAAAAGACCAGCTGAGGATCCGGCGAGGTGAGATCCACTGTTCACCCCAATAACTGGCTCAGGTTTGATTTTGTTAATAAGACTCTTTAAGATTCATGCTACAATGGTGGAATTGTTAAAACACCTGGGGCCAATTTAAGTTTCACAAGACTTAATTAATTTGTAGGAATAAAAATCATATCATTTTCTCACAGAGAGAAAACAAGATGCATCCTCATCCTGGTCTAAATATTTGCCCTTCTAAACATGAGAATTATGCTGCACCCTTAGCCTGAGTTTTCCCATTCCTGTAATTTTAGCTGCCACTCCTGAACAAACACGGACAGGTGTTGATACATGTGCACCTCCATTCACCGAATATCCATTTACTTAGAATTATCTGTTAAATGTTTATAATCACCTATTGTTTCTTGAAAGCAGTAGTATTATCTAATTTTTTCATTGTTCTATCAAGAAATCCTTTTTTTATCATATATGAATTATAATAAGGATATAGTATAATTTGACAAATAAAGAAAATTCTTAGTATTTCCCCTTCCCTACTTACTGCATCTCAAAAATCAACCTATATGTCAGGTGCCTCTGTCAAATGTAAGACATAGATAAGTTATTTACAGATAGGGCTTGCTCGATACACTTTACTTGTTTTGTAGATGGCAGAAGTATTTTTAATCCTACTTTAATATCTTAGATTTGTATTTGGCAACTGGCTTAAAAATTTGTATTTGGTTGCCGGGAGGAGGTGGCTCACGCCTTTAATCCCAGCACTCGGGAGGCAGAGGCAGGCGGATCTCTGTGAGTTCGAGGCCAGCCTGGGCTACCGGGTGAGTTCCAGGAAAGGCACAAAGCTACACAGAGAAACCCTGTCTCGAAAAACCAAAAAAAAAATTTTATATATATATATATATATATATATATATATACATACATACATATATATATATATATTTGGCATTTAAATTTCTATAATTTCCCATTTTACTCTACCTATCTTTTTTTTTTTGTCCCAGTATAGCTTGAATCCACACTCTTCCACGCACTTTTATTTTGACTGGTGCTTGAGTTCAGACTCACATCACTGTTACAAAGATTGTTGTTCGGGTGGAAGCTCCACCTGTGCCCCGCCTCCTCCCCCATCTCCCTCTCTCCAAACCCTGCCCTGTCTCAGAAAACCATCCAAAGGGAGGCTCCTTCTCCAGAGACGCTCAAGGCCACACCTAAGGATGTTTTAACTGTCCCCCAGAGAATTCCCATGTGGTTTTTTGGTTTCTTATCCCTGTCTTCTCTCTGGGAACCAAAAATTCATCCGGGAGCATTTTACCCATTAAACCTGGACTTTTAATTCTTAATTCAGTTTGATTCGGTTTGATCTGGATCATTGAGTAGTCAGAGAGGCTTAATATTGGGGTATAGAAACCTTTCAACTGTGATTTTATTTCTTTGTTTTTGAAAACCAGTCTATTTTTGTACCTTACCAAAAAAATTCCTTGGCTGTTCTTACAAAGCTACACAGAAAATCTTAATATTCTCGGAACTGAATAACTACTTGTAGAGTTATATTGAACATGGTGAAAGTCGTAATAAACATCAGAATGATGTTGTTTAGACTGTCCTACCTGCTCTGACACAAATGGTCTGAGAGAATGTCCTCTATATTTCCCTTTGTCCCCCCAAAACCCTCTCTACCCTTTCCTATTCTTCCACATGTTCCAAGAGACTGGCCGAATGGATGACAACTCTCTACCATGTTTTCTCCCTTTCATTTTGGTTCAGTCAATGAAAACCAGCAACCCAAGATTGAAGACTTGAGAAGATATGAGGGGCAGTTCTCAAACAAAGGACTCACCTGATGTCATTAGGGCAACCTTCCTCTTGCTCCTTCAGGCCTACCTGTGATGTCATAGTCTTGGAGTACTTTAACAAATACTGTTCATGTACCTTAAGCCTTCCCATGCATGTCTTAAAACAAATCCCTTGAGTAGTTCTTTTATTTCTCCAACTTACTATGCAATGTGTGTATGCTGGGATTCTTCTGATAGTCATGTTACACAAATGTCTTAGATTAACATTGCTTATTTGTAAAATGAGAAATTAGGGCACTGAGTACAAATATATACCTATATGTGACCAACATCATCTATTTCCATGGCAGATATTATCATCAAACTTTATAAAAAGGTCTCTCACACTCTAATCCCAGGAATCTAGGAATATTAGCTGATTTGGGAAAAGGGTGTGTAGAAGCAAGACTGTTAGGGTGTTTTCTTTAACATTATAGAGGTCATCTCATTATAAATGGAGATTCCAAAATCACCACAAATATCCACAGATGAGAGGCAAAGGGATAGGAAAACTCAGAAGCAGAAGACAAATGGAAGAAAAAGAAACAGTCGGAGTGATGCAACCATAAGCTATAGAAAACCTCTGGTACCCAAAGCCAGAGGAGGCAAGAAGCCAACAGAAGGAGAGCTTTAGGAATGTGGGTAGTCCTAACTACCACCATCACGTCAGCAGTCTAGTCTACAGAACTGTGATAAGCATCAGTTTTACTGTTCAAAACCCCTGGGTGTGTGGTCATTTGTAACACATGACATGAATGCAGTCGCTGCCTCCTTTACTTCAGACCTTCAGGAGGAATAAGAATTGTTCTCCATAGTTCAGATAAAAAACTGAGCTGAGAGGAAAAAGTGAGGCTATGTGCTGTTGCCTGGATTTTATACACACTTGTAAAACAGGCGTTCCTAATGAATCTTGTTTAACATGGCTGTACTCAGAGTCTAATTTAAACGAGGCCGACACTTTTAATCACTTAGTAATTAACATAGGATATATACTAGCTAAATGATATAGGCAAATAACTTATCACAGTGCACAGCGGACACTTGCACTTTTACCTACGATGCAGTGTTTTATTAAGCCAACCGCAGCTAAGGAAATGAAATCGATAAGCACCAAAGGCCTTGCTGAGCATCTGAAACCGTTGAGGTGAATGGGCTCTTGATCTTTCAAAGCCTAGCAGGGTAGTTACAAATGCAGACAGAGAAATTCTAAAAACCCTCCACACACAATTTTCTTGTCAGTACGCTAGGCCTATTTAGGCCCAGGGAGAGCTAGTAATAATCTCTTTCTATCCCAACCTTAAGCAATCAAGGGAAGTGGGGAGCCAGCCAACGCAGCTTTTGGACTTAAAAGAAAACTTCAAGAACACAGATTTTTCCTTTTCAAAGAACTGTAGTTGTGGCAACAACAGTCAATACCAAGAGAAGTTAAAGAAGAAAATAAAGATCAAGAGATAGTAATATGATCTTGTACTCAGGGCAGAGATATTTCATCACTTTCTGATTAAACCCAGACAGACTACTGAAGGAATTCACACTCTCACTGGTAACATTTCAAGATGAATGCAGAACCTGGTCAGCAAGCAACAATATGGATCTTATAAAGAGGCTCTGCAGAATGCTGAAAAGAAACAAAATACTTACCTAAACTTACTAACCCAGAAACAACTTTCCAGGCTATGGATTCTACTACCAGGGAGAAAGGAATAAAAATTGACATCTGAATAGTGCCAGTAACATTTAATATTTTTCTTTATACAAAAATGACTTTCTAGTAAGTTATGTACCTCTTTCAATAAACCTATATTTAGTCCTTTGAGAGCTTTCTCACCCTTAATAAACTTCCCTGTGGTTCCAAAGCCACATATTAGGAAATTCCATCAGGTACTAACAGAATCTACTTCTTACTGACTTGTGTCTGGAACAATGCTCTTCAGTGTCCCCAGGAAAACACTGAGTTCCTAGGGTTATTATGTTGAGCATTAGGGCAATGTAGTAACAGCGTGACATGTTTAACAAGAAAAAAGCATTCACCAGGAGTCTGACTCACTGGTAGCCAAGGTGGAATTTGAATTGGCTTCTCACTTCAAGCCCATCCAAAACTTTTTTCCATTACATCTTGGTAGGTATTACAGTCAGTGAGGGAACTTGTTAGCCTTAGTGGACCCTGGGTTTATCATTGTGCCCTTCGAGGAATGATCATGAGAGATGAGCTGGTTAACAAAATCCTTACAAAATGATGTTCTAGACAGCACTGCCCTCGTTTTTGATGAATAAGATGAGAACAATTTGTATTCAATTACTTGAAATTAGTCCTCCAATAATACAGATGTAAGAAGTCTTTGTAGGAGGGGTAAGACAACCCATGCTTTCCTCTTCTTGTTGTTACAAAGAGAAAATTGATTAGAATGATCAATAATTTTCAAAATCAAATTTGACTTTGACTAGAATATTTAATTTTGGTTATTAATTTTACCCAATCACTTAGGACTTTGTATGCTATTTTGTACACTTTGGAGAATTCACATGCTATATTATTTTCCCCTATAATCTCTCTATCAAGGGAAAATACCTACTATTTTTAATCTGCAGGAATAGTCTCAGTTAATTAGTAACATTTATATTAAAGACATGTAACAATAAACAAGTGAAAATATTTAAGGAAATCTTGCCTTCACTTTAAATGAGACATCTCAAATATACCTCTGGTAATGAAGTAGGCAGGGCTGGATTATTTATCATTTATCCAAGATAAAAGCATAAATGATTTTAATTAAGTCTTCAACTGTTTATTTACTAGTCTCACTTTCATATAGAATAATTCATACATAGAAATATTTTGTCCTACCAGTTGTTTATTTCATCTCTTTTAATTTTGTAGTGAACTTAATTATTAGCATCAGTTGTATTAAATTTGAATTCATGATTTGTATGCATGATCTTAAATATTCATGTCAGTGTTACTTTAATATTTAACACTGATTCTGTTATCAAGGGTATCAGTTAGAGGCAATTATAATGGACACAAAGCTATGATTATATGGTTTTCTTTTATGTGTTTAATACAGCACCAGTAAATAATATTACCACCCACACATACCATAGCAGTCAGAATAAACCTAAAAGAAAATATATGGTATAACAAAAGACCCCAATTACTAATGTCTTTCCCTTGGAGGTTCATGAGTCAAAGAGACATGTGTCTCTGTCTAGGCACTAGGCACACACTATGTGTGTAAGAGATGTGGAAGTAGAAGGACTGTGAAAAGAGATTCTTTATTAAATGTACCTCTGCATGAGCTTCCAATTTTGTTTGGATGCTTGAAAACTGCCACTGAAAATTCATCAGTAACTTAGAAACTGCAGATTGTCTAACAATCTTAGAAAATTTTATCTTCTGCCACACACTTCAGACACAGAACTTGGAGGAAGCAAGCTGGATCTGACCTGCAAGCCTCCTATCTGAGGACTATCTCTCATAGTCTCTAAAGGTGCTATGTAAGCTTACAAGTGAGAAAAGCAACCAATAGTCCTACCCATCTGTAAAGACAAGGAACAATGGCCAACACAGCAAGATATACCCAAGGTACAACAGTGGCACTTATATCTTGGGGATAACCAATCACCATCTATTTGGATTCAAGGACCACTTAATAGGAAGGAATTCATGCCTGGTACTGAAAACGTAGCAAGTTACTCATGGCTGATGAAGTAATGGGCCCTAGAGGAGAATCTATTACTACCATTCACTAATCCAGTATAATTCTCAATTGCATTCTAAATCTATTCTTATATTCACAGACAGTATATCTCTCTTACTTTTGCATCAAAGAGCACTGCAGACATCCACAGCTAGTTAAAATATAGAGAATATCTATTCCAGGGTCCCAAAACTGATACATCTATAACACAACCCAAGGTTCAGGAACATCACAAAAAGGTTGAAAGTTTGTAAGAGCCAAAAAAAAACAAAAAACAAAAAAAACCCAGGATTCTGCTAAGAGATTGTGTCTTCTTTCTAGAACAAGAAAACTGCCCCCATGAAATCACAATATGGTTGCTTAAACAAGCTCCACATAATGACATCAACAATTGACATGTTAATGTAATGCAGAAGAAATTTCAGCTCTAGGTGAAGAGCTACAGACAACTAATGGGTGCTAAGAAAGGGAGAATCAGTCTTTCCCAAAGATGAACTTCCTGATAGATCACACAAGCACAAGTGGTCAGCCCTAAGCACACATACAGATGACAACACTAAAGGAACCCAGCAGCTTGTACTTACATATACATATGGATTAATGTGCATAAGTAACAATCATCATTAAAGAAGAATTAGAAAGAATATGATGTCTTATATTTCTCTATTCATTGACCTTGTAAAGATCAAATCATGGCCATTGTATTTACCAGCACCAACTTCAACTAGTTTTCAAACCCCATTAATGTAGGATGTTACCCCATTAGTAACTATAAGGTTTAGTAATAGTTATGGGAAACAACAATTTTTTTCACTCATTTATTAATTTGGTCTTGATATTGATTGAGAGTTCAATATACTCTACAAAGACATATAAGAAGACATGTATTTTATCCCTATTTAGGTAATATCCTAGTAGATGTCCTTAAAGTCCAGCAAAAGGTCATAGGAATTAACAATTATATAACAAATTTTGGTCTAATTTTATATCATTACTTTTGAAGAGACAAGCTATATTTTAACTGATAATGAATTCAGGAACAAAAGAAAATCATTGTTGAGAAGAAAGTTCTAAATTTATGTATAGGTGGAAAGAACATCAGAAGGGAAAAGAACGAGTGACAGTTGCATGGTGGCATATTGAGGGAGAAGGGATGTAGAAACCGATTCATGAACTCCTTCCACAGCCTGGCCCATGTTCTTATGTTTTGGTTATAGGAAGCTAGTCATTCTCTTAATTAATACTTAAAACTATCCAACTGTACAGGCTCTACCAGTTATGACCATGTATCTCAATAATTTGACATAATATGGGAAAGAAACGTGTATAGAATTGACATGTAACCATCACCTGGTAGATATCTTCTAAAATTAAGGAAATGGGAAAGCATAGCATTCCTGGGGAATATAAGTAGATGAGCTCCCATGGGGCACATTGTACCCTAGGGAACATGGTGAGTAGTGAAGGTGTATTGGTATCAAGACTTCGTTGAGGTAGGGGTAGGAGGGTAAATCATCCCATGATTTATACGTCTTCTAAGAAATTGGCGATCAATGAAATGTTCTTGATCAAGTGACTAATGTGATCTGGTAAAACAATGCCCAGGATAAATAATAAAGGAAAGGTCTATGTCTTAGTTAGGGTTCCTATTGCTGTGAAGAGACACTATGACCAAGACCACTCTTAGAAATGAAAACATTTAATTGGGGCTGGCTTACAGTTTAGAAATTTAGTCTATGATCATCGTGGCAGGAAGCTTGTTGGCATGCAGGCAGACATGGTGCTGGAGAAGTAGCAGAGAGTTCTACATCTGGATCAGCAGACAGCAGGAAGAGAACGTGGCACTCGGCTTAGCTTGAGCATTTGGAACTTCAAAGCCCACCCACAGTGACACACTTCCTCCAACAAGGCCACACCTCCCAATAGTGCCTCTCCTATGAGCCTGTGGGGGCCATTTTCATTCAAGCCACCACAGTTCAGAAACCAGAAGTTTGTTTGGGAAATTGTCCATTAGTGAGAAAATGGGATCTCAGCATAGACACTGTATTTGGTGATCTGTCAAAGGATTTTGCATTCTTTGAAGATCTATGTTTGACACTTCTGGTGGCTGGATGTGTTTTCAACAGAGAACTGTGAGTCATATTGTATAAGGATGAAGAAAACTTGATCTTTATGTGAAGATAAAAACTTTTCTACTCTTGGTCAGGCAGTGGTAGTGCATGCCTTTAATCCCAGTACTCAAAAAGCAGAGGCAGACTCTGTGATTTCAAGACCAGCCTGGTCTACATAGTGAGTTCCAGGATTACACACACACACACAAACATACACACACACACACACACACACACACACACACACACACACACACACAAAAAAAAAAAAACCCAGAAAACCAAAACCCAAAAACCCCAAACCCCAAAACTTTCCTATTCTTTCTGCAAAGTTACCATACAAATCTCCTTTACTGCAGTAGAAAATGATTTGCGTTTAGCGTGCATAGAGTTTGGCTTCTGGGCATCTTTCTTTCCCAACACCTCCCATCATTGTTTTTATTTTTTTCATAGTTTACATCATTTCTGGGACTACATTATTTCTCCCATCAAATCTCATGCTATCATTGACAAATTGAACCCACTGTTTTGTTCACACATATGCTTTGTTCACTATAGGCATTATATTTGCTTTTAGACCATTATACTACACAATTCTAAAAAGAATAAATGAAGTCATGGTATACCAAAAACACTCATCTGCTATTCTCCACAGTTCTGCAAAGATACAATATCATGTTTATTAATATCCAAGCACCATGTACATGTACAGAGCAAAGCTTTATTTCTTTTAATTAATTTATTTTTATTTTATGTGCATTGACATTTTGCCTGCATGCATGTCTGTGTGAGGCTGTAGTATTCTCTGGAATTGGAGTTACAGAGAATTGTGAGCTGTCCTGTGGGTACTGGGAATTGAACCTGAGTCCTTTGGAAGAACAGCCAATGCTCTTAACTGCTGAGTCATATCTCCAGTGCAAGAACAAAGCTTCCTAAGGGAAGAGGCAGTTTCTCTTAGCTGTGGTCTCTCTTGATTGGTGCTGCTTTGATGTCACATCTGCCTGTGTGTGTGTGTGTGTGTGTGTGTGTGTGTGTGTGTGTGTGTATGTGTCTGTGTCTGTGTAACAAACTCTGAGGCAATTCTACTTTGCTAGTCTAGGTCCTTTACAGTTATGGCTCCCAGACTTCCTGAAATCCCTCGGCAAATTTTACCAAACTGTAACAATCTCTTAATTAGGATCTATCTTTCCTTAAAGAACCAGACTGAGCTAAAATAAATGGCTACAAGAAGACTATGATTATTCTAAGACTTAAAAACTTTAAAAATAAGTTACTAGAAAATGTTCATGTTGCTCCTACTTTTAAGAAATCTTTCCTTCAGTGTGTTTGATCAGAGGAAACAGAAAATTATTTATGATAATATACTATCATAAATTATCTAGATGAAAGGTAAAATGATTCATATATTCAGAGTAATCATTCATCAAATCTTCAAGTGGTATGCAAAAACCACTTATAGAAAATAAATTCTTAGGTTTTTGGATTTTTAATTAAAATTTATATGAATTAAAAACCACAGCTGTGTTAAAGTATGTACTGAAACCGGAGAACCTGAAATTTATTTAAAAATTTAAAGAACAGCATAGAGAATGCCAGTATTTGCAAGTTCTTACCAGTTCCAGTGATTTTTAAGCATAAACTAGGCAATTAAATGTGAAGTGTGATTAAAGAGGCAACGTACTTTAGAACATCCATAATATCAGTATGAAATCATGAAGATTTTTAACATTAAGGAGTTTTGCGTGATAAATACATTTTCTTTTTTGAAAATATGGTGGAAATATTTAAATACTTCATTTAGCAGGTATTGGCAGATATACATGTCTTTGGAAACAAAGCCTTGCATATATTCTGCTTCTGAAATATATCTTTGAAAGTGTTATATCAAATAAAGGCCTGCACTGGATCAACGAACATATAGCCATCAGTAGTGGTCTTGCTTACTGTTGGACCCTGCATGCTACAACTAACTGACTGACCTGACAGGTATGGTACAACAGTAGAAGACTGTTACAACTAAGCCAACCGCCTTCTGATTAGGTTCCAGGCCTGCTTCCAAAGATGGAATTCGTGCCTCATGCTATGAATCTGTCAAGAACTTTATGGATGGCGGGAGCATAGGGCCTAGGCGACAACCTTCTACTGTTATTTTGTTAAGTGATCATGTTGCCATACTGCCTTCTAAGCCTATGGGCCTGAGGTTTTCTCAGCCTTGGTGAGAGAGGCTTCTGTTTGCAGTGAGCAGCAGCTAATGTAGAGACTCATTTCAGTCAACATGCCGAGAAAGTGTGACTATGAATACTCAGTGCTAACTGGGAAGTCTTCAGTCATCCCTGCCAAGGCTCAGGGAACTTTGTAAAAGAGGAGAAAGAAAGAATAGGTAAGGTGCTGGAGGATGGGGAGGAGCAGTGTGAAGTGCTGTCTTTTGGATACGGTGTGCCTCATGTCCTCACTGTAGCTGTGATTATTTGAGCTAACCCTGCACCAAATCAAGCCAGCAAAAATGTCAGGATAGATGGAGGAGGAACTAATGAACAACCTTAGCTGGTAGTTGCTGGGGGAGTATGATCATCTTTCTTCTGGAGTCTGGCCAGAGCGAGGTCGCACATGCCTAGTGCGTGTCTCCACACACGTGAACCTATGGCCGGCACTAAATGGACTTAGTGATTTATTAAGAGAAGGAAGAAGAGGAGAAGGAGGAACAAGAAGGGGAGAAGGAAGAAAGGGGAAATGAAGAAGAAGAGCAGAGTAAGGAGGAGGAGGACACAGAGTTGGGAGTTGGAAGTTGGGAAGATATTCAGGAGTTGAAGGGGGCAATGTGAGGATGGATATGATCATATTTCACTGTATGCATGTATGACATTCTCAGATAGGTTTTTTAAAGTTTTAAAATGAAAAGAATTTAAAATATAAAAAATACAAGTATTTATTTAGCACCGATTATTATCCATCCATATCTTAACAACGGTTAAGTTACATACCACATGACCTCAAAAACATTCAACGTAGAACAGAAACATCGCTATTCAGTGCTTATCATGAACAAAGTATTTTCACAAAGAATCTTCTGGTGGAAGAATGATTGAAGGGAGTAAATTCTGATCATAGATTTCTTAAATCTGAATAAGTTATAGTCAAATATATTAATAAAACCATAAATACTTATGGAAATATAGTTTTTAAATTATGTAGATTTTCAAGATTTTGGAAGTTTAGTATAATAAATTGCATCTCCTTTATTACTTTTATTTTTTTAATACTGTATTATTATGGTGCATGCACATAATGCATGTGAGTGTGTGTGTGTGTGTGTGTGTGTGTGTGTGTGTGTATGTGTGTGTGTTACCACAAATGTGTAGGCAGAAGGTGATGTGGAGCTGGTACTTCTTTTCCAACATTAAGTGGGCCTTATGGATTGAACTTAGGAAATCAGCTTGTGTGCCAAGTGCTTTACACACAGAACCCTCTTGCTAGCCAGCTATTGTATATTTTAGGTAAAGATGTAAAATAGTGTACCTATGAATACATTTATCCTACACTTTTTTAAGCAATCAGAGAATAATCTAGAGTAGTCTTTTCTGTCAATATGACATTAATATAAACCATGTAATTAGTGGACAGAGAGAATATAAAGGTGCCATAGAGGTTATGTCTTATCAATTATATTAATTATCAATGTTTTCTATTTTTTTGTTAGATTTTAAAAACATGCACCAGAAGAAAGAAATTGTTGTTTTGACTTTGCCTTTTTGGTTTAGTTTCATAGTAGAATTAAAACACTTTAAAAGTCAATTTGAACTTCTACTTTCCATTAATTCTGAGTTTACTAGAAAGAACTGAAAAAAATAGGTATTATGATAAGAGATATAGGGTGCTAGATATTCTTCTTTCTCCATTAATTTTAACATAATTGCAAAAAGAAAAGTGATGTCCACTGTGCATGTCTGAACTGCCTCAAGGAAGATCCAATTAGAAACTGATATGGTTAGGAAGCACAGCTTGCATATTGAATTTAGGCACATGTCTCAAATAAAATAATGTTTTGTTCCCTTAGCTTCACAATTCACCACCATTGAGCAGTGATTTTCACACACATGGGGATTAATCCTGGGTGCTTCCCTTTTCGTTGTTGTGTATATTTCACAAGTGAATAGACAAAATTTGGTATTCCTGATCTCAATACATGGAACAAACATTCAGTCATACATTTAAAATAAGTGTATTCACCAAGATCATGAGAGTAGGCTAGAGTAAGTCCTAGGTGTCACAGTTAACGTTTATCAACTCACATGATTTCAGTCTGTGGAATAAAAGAGCACAATTTTAAGAAGATTTTTGGGATCCTTGAGGACATGTGATCTATTGTGACTTAGAACAAGGTCAAAACACAGAATTTGGAGTGTCCAACTCATCTTCTATACTGCTGAATCTTCAGTCTGGGGCTTTGGCATATAAGGATCAAAAGGACTTATTAAACTGAAGAACCATAAAAACATACTTCATGCTTCAGCCCTTTATGTATAAAAAGTAGAAATTGTATCCTGACTTTAAATACGTGTATGTACATAAATATTTTAAATACTGATGTATACATGTATGAATATTTTATGTATCTGTGTATGAATAATATATACTGTTATCCACCTATTATAATATACTATGGTTCTTCCTCATTCTAAGATAATATATGCACAGATCCATGTATACTTAATCTCTAAAGGTTTAAAACTGTGCCTTATTTATTTGTTATCTTAAGGCTTATTTTTACTCTATGAAGTAACATTTTTCCATTGCTATATCCCTCATTAAAATAATGTGTCTTTAAAGGATTATAATGATTAGATAGTAAGACAAGCCTGCAAATTTCCATATAATACCTGGACAAAAACAAAACAGCCTTCCACAGGGGTAGAAAGCCAATCAATTATATGAAAATGTGCTATTTAAGGTCACATACATTGACTCTTTAAAATTAAATAAAATTGATTAACAAATCCAATCACTATTAATTTATTCATGGTTGATAGTGCAAAGGAAACAGAATTAAATTCTCCCAAAAAAATCAGAAATTTAAATGTTACATTTTCTTTGCAGGTTAATTATTAATATAAGTGAGACTTCACTATTCAGTACTAGAGTTCAAACATAGCATATGTTAGGCCTGTGCTGTATGACTGAGTTACATTGCCCAGCCTCCACCCCCTTTCATTTTAAATTATTTTGTATTTTTTTTTTATGAAACAGGTGCAGTTTTAGTAAAGATATTTTAATACAGACTTAAGCAGGAGAGTTAAGAGAAATGCTTGGAAAAAAAATAATACAAAATGGATGTGAGTTTCCAGCAGGAGAGTCACCTAAATCTTAATTCGCCTACAGAAAATAGATTCAATGGTGGCATTTTCACATACACTTAATTTGTTTGATTCTGCCTTGTTTTCTTCATTTCCTCTTCTAATCACCATTCTCTTCTATCTCCAATGGTCCAATTTTTCTCCCAGTCATTTCTCTTCCACATTCATGTTACATAAGCTATATTACCCTTTCGATTCTCTCCTTGGAATCTTGAGATTCTACGGCATTTCATCTGCCCTTTTGAGTTTCCTGACCTCTATCGACACCCACTCCTACAGAAAAAGCATGGGTATAACCATAAAAAAGCTCAGATGGACATACTGGAGAGAACAGGCGATTTGTCTGGTTGAGTATAGGTTACCTTCATTAATACATGTTTTTTTTTTTTTACTTCCATCCACTTCCCTGCAAAATTCACAAGGTCAATTCTGTTTACGGCTGCTTATGATTCCATTGTGAATATGTACCACATTTTAATTATCTAGTCATCTGTTGGTGGACATGTATGCTGATTCTTTTTCATTGCTATTGTGG